>JAEBDU010013267.1:1004558-1264262 GCA_016802625.1 Heliconius numata | reverse complement strand
AAAAAAAAAAAAAAAAAAAAAAAAAAAAAAAAGTTCTTAACAAGAAGACACCGAACAACTTAGTGATGAATCCAAAAAAGATACACAGTCCTTTTATACTAACTTAGACAATGTAAAGGGGCAAATCTATTAAAATACCGGAAGTGATAATGATAATATTCGAACTGTTTTGTTACGACTTCTGATTAATAAAGAAACAATGGCATTAGTAATAATGGCAAATCTGTTACTAGTTTAATCATAATGTAATGAAATGTCTCGAAAATTGAGCGTTACAACTTTAATTTCCCCCTTCTTATCCTGGTATGTGGGGAACAACACGAAGCCGCTTCTTTATATATAATGTTATATACCAAACGTAGAAAAATGCACTATTCGACCCACGATTATACGCTTAGTAGTCCAAAAAATATTTGGTACATTCAGTTTAAGCCCGCCCTTGATTTCAAAAATTTAAAATATATGGCTCTCTTATCAGCTCTTATCAGTTTAAGTGCCCTTTCGCACATTTTAAGTGGATAGACAGACTTTCGAAGTGGATTCCTGCAGTCGAGTGATACAGAGAAGATAAAATATTTGAAATTTTAAAATAACTTACTCCATATATCACTCATGTCAATGCCACATTAGCACTTTTTAAAAAAATAGTTAAATGTGTGAATGTATGCGGAAAAACTATTCACCAACTTAAGGCCGTATTTATAAGACGCTCTCAAGTCTGAGATCGATCTAAAGATGCTATTTTCATTCATAGATAGTTTCTATATTTATATTGCGTTTCCTGTTATATTTTAAGAAGTGCAAATACGTCATTGTTGCCACAAATTCAACGCAATGAGAAGAAATCTCATCGATCTTCAAATTAGTTGAAAATGACGGGTAGTGCTAGGGTATTCGTACTAACGTGGCTTTCACTTTCTACCCGCTTGATCGATGACGCGGGTGATGGATGTTCTCTCTCCCCTATGCCATGCGTTACGCCCGCAGCGTCCATTACACGAACTCAATCTTCGCATATATTCAAATTAAATGAGTCATCTCCTATTTTGGCGGATGTCATCATATTACTATACTTTAATTAATATTCTATATTATCGACGATATTAATGTCGGGCTCTCGTGAAATATTACGAAGTAAGTACGTACTTATCTGAACAAGCAATCAACGTTATTTAGCGTTACTTATATAATATGTATAGCTATTAAAATGGCGTAATATTGAGACATTCTGGCGCAGTGGGGTTCTAGGTTCCATTCCTACTTACAGTTATTAATGTAGAAATATATAGTAGAAATATACTTAAGTATATATAATACCTTGTAATCTATTTAAAAACTAAACCAAGTGCTATAATTATTAGGAACATAACTGTATTATTTTCGTTACTCGAGTTGTGCGAAAGTACGTGACGCCAATAATAATATTTTTAACGAGAGAGTACCTAAATGTAACGAATGTAGTCATTATATAGTTTAAATTTTTTTAAAGTGTTAGTCCACATTTAGGAAAGAAAAAATCTTTTTAGAAAACGTATTAGGCAAAGAACAGCTTTGCGTTCCGCCACTCAACACGCGAAAGCCTCCAAATTTCGGCGGAAAGTGGGGAACGGAGTGTCTTAACACACTTCTTCACTCTGCTATGAGCGGGATACAGCGTGAAGCTGGTTTACTTAATTTTTTTTAGAAAACGCATAATTGTTTTCTAAAAACTATTTTAGTCAGTATACTCGTATGTCGATGAAGTCGGTCGACTCGCCCTTACAATGACTGTAGAGCGTAGAACAATGGTGCATGCTAATAGGAACAACTCGTCAAAGCTTGTTACTGGCAAGACACCAGAATACCGAGAATCTTAATTAATAATCTTAATCAACTTCGCACTCTATGCCGAATATTGAATCGTAGGCAGAGAGAACCTAATGTTAAGACACTCTGTTCCCCATTTTCCGCCAGATGAGGCATTGCGTGTTAGCGGGAGGCAACGAAGCGCTTTTGCGTTGGTACTACAACGAAGTAATTAGAATATTAATAAATAATAATTCATTCCCCCGAGTGGGAATTGAACCCACACCCGTTAGTCACACGCTTGTGCCTCTGCGCCAAGACGGCCTCTACCGAGAATCGGATTCAAAGAAAGGACGCCATTACAGGCCACATGGTAATGAGCGGGATAATTAGCTAAACTAAGCCCTCGGCTATTCAAATGCATACTACCTTATTGTTCTACTTCGTAGAAAGGTAATTTCTTAAAATATTATTTTTTTATCTTAAAGATAGCAAATGTTAGATATTATTTTGTTTTAGAAATATTTTTCTTTCACCAGTCCTTTCTTTTAGTCCTACAAAAATATTATCCATAATTTAAAGTATTATGAAACTAGGTTGTTATTACTATTAGTTGACCGCATAATTTGGCACTCATATTTATATGAAATTTATGATTTAAACAGAGTTCATTGGTCAGTTTAAATTACTAATTTGATTTATGTTCATCTTTTATTTACCGGCAGCGCGAAATATTTCTTTAGTCCGCAACACACATATTTCAAAGTAAACGCTAGTTGAATTGAGGAAACGAGAGCAGAACAAATCTACAAACGTTGCTTTTGAAGTGTGATGTACGAGCGGAAGGCAGGTCATGCCTGTCGACGTCCTAGGCTACAGTATTGGCCTGCGCCTGCGCAGCCCGCCCCGCCGCCGCCAGGGTTCGACGATCGCGCTAGATAAGCGGAACGAATGACGTAACAACATTAATTTATTACCTATACACTCACTAGCCAATGTATGTAGAAACACACTCGAGCCAGTATTATAACATCGGCCATCTGTCAATTATGAGTCGAGACCTAAATGATATAGTAGGACTAACAAGTTGTGGCCGCTTTAAAGTTAAGTTTGCTGAACTTTTGTGCATGTTCACTCGGAAAGAAAATATTGGTAGCTAAGATAAATCTTAAAATCAAATCTGAGCTACAGCTAACTTCTTAGTGGCCACGACTTATTGACCGTACTGTACATCGTTTTTAAACAAGAACCAAATGAGTCTCTCATATAAACATATATACTCGTACGTGCGAATATTCGCATTTCCTTATTTGATCTTAACACTGAATTATAGTGTACTTGTTAGTATTCATGCAATATAAACTATGTTTTACGACATTTAAGAGACTATTGAAGCATGTCGGCGAAAACATGGCTCTCTGTCCGAATGGAATGTTGGGCCATTTAGATACTGTGACATGATAACATGATCGGTACTCGGTAAGTCGTGGGAAGTATTAGTATTTTGTATTTTATTGAGTGGTGGAGCAAGGGCGCAAAGTGCGACTGTTAATGTGACAGGTTGTGGATTCGATCTCCACTCGAGGAAATGAATCATTTAATGTTTTCATTTCTTCGCTCTGGAGTCGAGGTAAAGTGCGGCGTTGAGTTCCGCCACTTAACACGCAATGCTTCTTTCTCGGCGGATAACTGGCAACGGTGTGTCTTAGCACTAGGGTTTCTCTGTCTACCCTGTTATATGCGGGTAACGGCGTGATGTTAAAAAAAAAAAAAAAAACACCAGGTCCTCCTCTTCGAAGGCCGCGGCGCCATGTGGCCCTCCGTACTGCACTTACAGAGTAATTTGTTTATCTCGACCGCTAACAGGCTGTTTATCTCGTCTTTACGATCCATATTAAGTTGCTAGCGCCCATCTGACACTGTTCTACATTTACACCATTTTGGGAGCACTTTGGTCATGCTTTCTCCGCTAAGTGTTACATTTCATTCTATTTTTAATTTCAATAGTAGCGTGTGAGAAGAAATTTATATCACAAGGCACTAAAAGTGTCGTCGCGCTCGCTTCTCGATAATTGTACACATCGTAAATTTTTAGTTGTATCACGGAATGTGAATTATATGCCGTTTGCTCGACGTGAATAAATGGTGTCAGGTGGTCATAGCTCTGAGTGGACGGGGTTCGTTGATCCCCGTCGTGATCACGTTTTTTAGGGTTCCGCACCTTAAAAGATAAAAACGGAACCTTTCTAGGGTCACTTTGTTTTACGTCTGTCAAGACCATTTAACTCGAGATCGCGTTGAGGTATCAAGCTGAAATTAATATCAAGTATTCAGGTCTATGGTTCCTTGAAGTATAGAAGAAATTAAAAATCATGCTTTTAAATCAACATAATCAAAAGATCAATTTTGCTGCATTTTGTATGAAATTCGCCGCGTAATCAAAACTCATTGGGTACTTCCCGGAGACCTACAGTTATGAAATTTGCCACGAAGTGAGAACTTACAATACAAATAAAAGAAAAATCCGAAAACTGTAAATTCATTGAAAAAATCATGACACGCTTATATTTGTAGTAAATTTCATACAAAATGAATGCATACGTCCACAAATTTAAATTTGTCAACTTTTATGTACTTCCCGTTGGCATAGAATCCTGAAATTGGTACGGAATTCTCGGTGGCCGTGTCCGATTCGCAATTCACCGGTTTTTTTATAAATGTGTAATGATTGTAACTAGCATGGAAATGTAACGGTTATTAAGGGTGATTAATATATATGTATAAGGTAGCCAAGTATTTATGGTATTAGGGGTTAAAAAACTTTTGATCCTTATACTGTCAGGTTTGTGCGGTTCTTGCCATGCATAGATGCAACTGCTTAGATTCCGTTGACCACATGTGGATCTCACTTGGCTGATTACTTGGTCTTACAGCATATTTATTACAACGGTACAAATCACCGTTTTGTTTGTTCTTGTTCAACTTATTACTATTTTATGAAAATAATTTCATACTTTCAGTTTTAATAGGAATATTTTTTTAATAATAATGCCGATATGATATAACTAGAGAATGAATCATTAATCACGTGTTAATTCTGCTTGCAATGTTAAGCACTTGAAAGACAAAAAGACAAAACCAATTTCTTAGAACTGATTTCTTAAAGTAGATTAAACTTATTATTTATATCGAAATCTAAATATAAAATATGAATCGACGATGTTTCAAGTATAAACTAGCCGTCATAAAATGTGCATACGTTTCTTGCTAGGCTCGTACTTAGCAGGTGGTTTCCGCAAAAGGTAGGTTCCTTATTTAGTTACATAGCGCTATGCGGAAGTGCCGGCGAATGTACGAGAGTTCCGCAAACGTTGGATCTTTAACCTCTGTTTACGATTTAAATGGAAACATATTTCCAAGTTTGTTAAGGCGTTGGGAGGTTTGTTGGCGTTAAGGATTCTGTACCGATAAACATTTTTAGTTCTTTATATTCTTTTCTCTCTCTTTCTTCTTGACACATCTTCCGTTCTTCGCTTTTTATCTTTTTGAATGCTACGTTGTGGAATCCAAAGTCGAGTTTTGTTTGTCCTGGGCGATTGCAAAAACGTTTTTTTTTAGATTCACGCTGTATCGCGTGCATAGCAGGGTAGTCAGAGAGAACCTGGGAACGCAGTGTTAAAACACACCGATCTCATTAAGACACTTTTGTACCATTTTCCCCCGGATTCTAAAAGCATTGCGTGTTGAATGGCGGAACTCAACGCCGCACATTACTTACTTCAGCTGTAATGGCAATAGCAGTAATTGGCTCTACAACATTAAGGAATTTCGAAATGATGTACCTTATTAATATTTAAGGACTATTTAAAAGTATACAGGTTAATTATTTACAGGTTTTTGTTGCAGTTGACTGCTGGATTAAAATACCTTCGTCGACAGCTGACTGGAATGCCCAGTCGTGCGTGTGAGCCGCACGTATAAAAAATTATGTTGAAGATTTAAAGTTAATTATTTCTTAGTGATTTTTTCTTTACTTAAAAGTGCGCGACGCAAGAAAATTTTATTATTGTTACTTATTTTAGGAAACGTATAAACAATTAATGTAGCGGGATTTGAACCCGCGCCTCTTGGAAACCTTCCAAGTATTTTTCTTTCTTTAGTGTCGAATAGTACTTTAAAAGTGTTAAATGTATAATTGTTATCTGTAATGTAAAATGAATGTAGCTAGTCTTTCATAGTTTAGTCATGTATCCTAACACTACATCAAAATCTCATCCTTTCCAACCTGGAAGTAAATATCAGCTTCACGCTGTATCCCGCACACAGCAGGTTAGGCAGAGGGAACCTAGTGTTAAGACACTCCATTCCCCATTTCAGTCGAATTCTGTGTGTGGCGAACTTCAACGCCGGGCTTTGCCTTGGAATCAGCTCCTCCGCGTCTCGACTGGCCTCTTTAGTAAATATATTATTGCAACCGAGATAAGACAAAATGGCATTACATATGCATTATTTTCAATAGGTGATGCATAAAAAAATTTAAAATATACATATATATAAAGACATTGAAATGAAACCATTCATAAAACGTTTTTCCTTAAAGACTTGATACTGTTCCAAGAAATTGATAATATTTTTGTACTGTGAAACATCTGTTTGTCGATAAGTTAACAAAGAGTACAACAGAGCTGAATGCTTACGAGGATGATCTTACTTGATGTCCTTATCAGCACGAAGTAGCAGGTTCAAAAGGGTAGTAAATAATAGGTTTCTACGTATAATAAATAATACAAGGATGACCATATAGTTGACGCAACTGGAAGGAAGGGGAGGGTCAAAGGAGTTGCACTTTGCGTACTTGGTAAATACATCAATGATTGCATTATTCATAATATAATAAATAAAGAATATTAATTTACGAACGTATTATTTTACACTGTATTTCTCATATAGTAGCGTAGGCAGAAGAATGTTAGTGTTAGTACACTCCGTTCGAAACTCAATAGCGCGATTTTTTTACAAGAGTCAACGTTTTCTAACTAAGACTTATATTTACAGTTCGCTCGCCCAAACTTACGTATTTTTATATCAAAATAAAAGAACATTTTATTTAATAAAAGGTAACCTGTCCTTCCTATTATCTCTATGAATATGTGTACAAAGTTTCAAAATAATCAGTCGAGTAATTTTGGGGTGGAAGCGTAACAAACAAACGTACATTCACATTTAATAATATTTGTATGATTATTATATAAATTCTTAATAAAAATAGATATTTCAATACACATAAAGGATACTAGCTATTTATTGAGTCTTCTCGATCTGACTCAGAGTACGCTAAGTTACGAGGCGGGCAACGACGATAACGACACTCTCGAGTCCATCTGTATAAATAGACATAAGCAATGACATAATTATCATCTCCTTATCAGTTATATTCACTTAAGCGGTGACTATATACACTCTACAGTACTTGAGTTCTCTGCAATAAATATATTTATTTACTAGCGGCCCGCCCGCGGCTTCGCCTGCGTGAACTACGTTATTATTAATTTCTGTCTCCATGAATACCTACGTCCTATAAATGACGTCCATGCAAAATTTGAGACTCCTAGCACTTGTAGTAACGAAGTTTCATATAAACTTTCAACCCCAAAAACAACCCCTTAGAAATCGAATATTGCAAATTCCCGTCTACGTCCGCGAGCACCTACGTCCTATAAGTAACTCCTATGCAAAATTCGTGATGAGTGAGTGACCTTTCGATTTTATACATATAGATAGATATGTCTGCTATATGAATCCCGCATATAGGAAGGAAGACAGAGGGAATCTAGTATTAAGACACTGTTCCACATAGCGTGTTTAGTGGCGGAACTCAGCTTCGGGCTTTTGCTTTGGTGCCAGAACGAAGAAATGAAAATATTAACAAATAATAATTCATTCCCCCGGGTGGGGATCGAACCCACAACCATCGCGTTACAGTCACACCCTTGTACCCCTGCGCAACAACTGCCTTATTATTATTTAGTAGAAAATAATGTATTTTTTTACTTTATCTAAACGAGAATTGTTATTTATTTTATTTAAATGGTTCAATTCTTATTTATTATAGTTTTAATCATTCTCACTGAGTAATGTAATTTTGTATGCATTTTATAACATTGTACGTAGAAGAGCGACGCTTTAATACTTTTATTTATTTAATCAAACCAGGTAAACGAAAATTATTATCGCTTCAATAAGAGTACTTTTTATATTTACTTAAATAAAAAAATATACAGCGAACTATATACTAAAAATATACACTAGAGCGAAATAATTATAGTAATAAATATTTTACTTCCTTGAGTGCGAATCGAACCCACAACTGCCTCGCTTACGACGACTGGCCTCAGTTTGTTAATTTTTAGCAATTCCATATTGCAATAATTTAAAAAGATTTGCGTTAATAAACAAAAAGGCATGAGTAAGTCAGCACACATCCGGTGCGCGGGGGATCGAGCTATGGCGCCGCTCGCCCGCCAATGTGTGTACGAACAAAAAGTAAATACATTTAATAATAAAAGCTTCAACTATATTAATACTAGAGACTCAACCGTGGCTTTGCTCGCTTAAATTTATCTCTAGGAATGTGTTTATAAAATTTCATCTTAATCGGTTCAGCAATTTTGGCGTGAAAGCGTAACAAACAAACTTATATTAACATTTATAATATTAACATGAATTATGATTATAAGGCTGAATAGTTTGTTTGGTTAACCGCATTAATCTCAGGAATAACAAAATTATTATTGTGTTACATTATCTATTTATCGAGGTAGTCTTTATTATATCATTTTAATCGAGAGACATTTCCTCGAGTGGGAATCGAACCCTGTCGCGTTTGTCACACACTTGTGTCCCTATGCCACTACCCCCTCTTAAATATTATTTGCATTAATATTATTGTAATCAGTCAATATTTATCAGAAATATTTGTAGGATTTATATTAAAAATACTTTGCGAGCCGCCGACGCGCCCGAAATCTATAATGAATTCAATAGAGTAGACCTTCGTCAGTCGACCTACTCGTATGTCAGTACATAGAATTTTTTAATTCATGTCTTTTTTTTTATAAAAAAACTAGCGACCCTCTTGCGGCTTCGCCCGCTTTTACTACTGGATTATTCATATAATGTATGTTTGCAAAGCACTTAAGATAATGTGAAAATTAATTAAACCCTAATGCAACCCGCATTTTCGTAGTTTCAATAAGGATTTTCCAGTTGTTTTACACAGCAAGGTTTTTTTAGTAGGTACCGTAATTTTAAATCTGTGCTACTAATCTTTTCAAGTACTTATTGAAATATATTTAAATGACTATTTTTAGATAGTTAAATGACAAATAGTGTAAAAAGCAAATTTTATCTTCGTTTAACGTAGAAAACTAATAAAGTATTTTAAAAGATAAGGATTAATACCATTATGGAAAAATATGACTCACAATAAAAAATATATTGAAATTATTATTTTTAGACAGAAAAATGATTACTACACGTTATTCTTAAAAGATACGAATATGCCGTCGCGGACTTTTTTGTAGATCTTATTAAGACGAACAATACTCCAGTACATTTTTTTCATGTAGTACTTACCATTAAAGCAGCGCATGCGCGAAAGTGTCTCAACGGGTAGGACTTTATACACATTTATCGTATTTATGTTAATTTACATAAGAATGTACAAATAATAAACTATATATAAACCTTCTACGAAAAATACTCGACCTAATGGTGAAAACCGCATCAAAATCCGTTGGGTGGTTTAGAAGAAGAAGAGTTAGAAACAACAGACAGACACGAAAAGCGACTTTGTTTTATAAGATACTAGCGGCCCGCTCGCGGTTTCACCCGCGTGAACTATGTTATTATTAATTTCTGTCTACATGACTACGTCCTAGTGACGTCTATGCAAAATTTGAGACTCCTAGCATTTGTAGTAACGAAGTTTCATACAAACTTTCGACCCCAAAAACAACCCCTTAGAAGTCGAATATTGCAAATTCCCGTCTTAGCGAGCACCTACGTCCTATAAATAACTCCTATGCAAAATAATTGTTACTCGCGTTTTTTAAAATATGCAAAATTAAATGTACATTTTTCAATATTTTTGAGAGATTTTCTTAATATTTTGTTCCGTAAGAACCTTCTCCTAATAATAACAAATACAACAAAAAAATAATTAGTGAAATCGGTCCAGTCATTCACGCGTGATGCCGTGACCAAGGAAAACGGGTTTCATTTTTATATATATAGATAGGATAGGATAGGATGTACACAAAATTTATATTATGCTGTAAATATTTCGAAATTTTATTTAAAAATATTTTTTTTTATAAAAAGATTTCTTTGAATAAAAAAACTATAGTTTTAATAGAAATATATTGCTAATTTATATTTTATTTTACTATAGTCCGCGCGCAGTGAGTGCCTAGGGATATTAGTAGGAGAGTAACAAGCACGGCTCCCACAAAGCTATGTTCTTACTTGTAATAATAATAACTTCACGCTGTATCACGCATATAACAGGGTAAGCACAGGGAACTTAGTGCTAAAACACTCCGTTTTATTTCAAAACTAGGAAATGAAAATAATTAACTTCTTTGAGTAGGGATCGAACCTACAACTGTCGCGTTTACGGTCCCACTTTGGGCCCCTGCACCGCCTTTAATAACTTAATTGTCCTCGAAATTTATTTATATTATTGAAATTTAAAAAGAAATTGAATTTGTAATTGAATTTAATTGAATTTGTATTGAATCCATTATAAATATGTACACTGTGAAAGATGAAATTATTAATAAAGAAATTTAATATACCATTTTACTCTTATTGTTATAGGAGGCCATATGTCTACTTTTAAATCATATTAGATTTCAGCCAGCGTTTTTCCGAGAACACTTTATGTTAAAAGTACTTAGCTCTATAGAGAAAATTAAATACAGAAATTGGTAACTACGAAATTGGGAATTGGGTTATTACTAATTTGATTCGCAGTTAAATGAATTGGGCATCTCTTAGCCGCTCTAATTAATACTTTCGTCTATATTTTAGGGGTATTTTATTATTCTACATTTCCTCGGTATAAAAAGCAGTAGAGGCAGGCTAATAAAGTGTTGGGAAAGGGCGGTACAATCATGGAATTGCTACGCACTTAAACGACTTTTAAAATATAAAACTCATATAAATAACTTTATTTAGTGGAACGTACATACAGATGAACATACATAACGGTCAAAATCATTTTTTGCTTCGTAATCGGGTAAAAACGTATAAAATCACCTTATCAGTCCTTATAGTTATATTTCCAAAAGGACTCTTAATTTAAATTTATAAGAAACTTAATTAAAAAAATAACAATACAATCTCATTCGCGAACTCACTCTATACTAAAAATACTTACATAATAATTCAAAAGAAATAAACAGAAAAAGGTCAACAGATTACCTAAAACATTAAGATAAGCTTGCGAGTGCACTCCAGCACTCTATAGTACCGTCGCATAAAGGGGTGTCATCCCTCGCACGCCGTACAATCTCGACCCCAGCTTCTTCCTGCCGCAATATCCTGTTGGCTGAACACGATCAAATACAAGAGGATATGCCTAAATACTACTTTCTAAGATGTTCTATTAAAGTGAAAGGTTTGCTGAAAAGAAAATTATGTTTGCTGTAGGTATATATTATAATAGATTGTAGATCTCAAGAGGAAGTTTATTTAAATAAGGCAAAGACAATTTGTGTTAAGAGTTTCAATTCTCCTCTTTTCTTCCGAATTAGATACCGCGTGTTCTATGGAGGAACTAAACGCCGCCGCTTGAAGAAAAAGAAAAAAAAGAATGTCGACAAAGTTATCGTTATCGTTTACAACTCAAATACTGGTAATTACAAATTTAACATTAAAAAAGAAGAGCCAGTCGAGGAAATGAAGTATTGCATATTTTCATTTCCTCGATCTGGTGTCGAGGCAATCATGTTCCTTCATTTCCTCGAGTGGGAATCGAACTCACAACCTGTCACGTTTACTGCTTGTGTCCCTGTTCCATGGCTGGCATCTGGTGGTGGTGTTTTTTTAATTCGAAGGTAGCAATTAGCGAATATATAATTGTACACAATAGAATCCCAAAGGTGTGAGAACCTGCGTAGGCGTGACGGTAGCGCGTCGTGGGCTGAATCTAACAGGCTTGATGAAGGTAATTGGTGCTGATGAAACAACGCGTAGGTACTGTACTGTAGGTAGAGACGTACGCCCACGTGTCACCGAAAATATATGGGCCATGGCTAATGCAATTTTACTGTAATTCAATCGTTTAATTAGTACCTGGTGGGTTTTACTACTATGGTGAAGGTGCAATATTGATTCGGTAAATAAAGATTCTAATATTAAGATTTTATCAAATATATTTTTCTATTACTTTCATCCATGTTCTTAATTGGAAATAACTAAGACTCCAAGGGTTTTAGTTTTTTTATATTAGGACTGTTAGTCCTGGAGACTACCTAGCTCTATAATACTGAAGTCTGAAATCACAGTTGAAACCTATCGATAACTTTGCACGCATTGGTCGTAACTTCAACTGAACTTCAACTCGAAAAGGTTATTTGAATCGCCTAAAGTTGAAAATCGATTTCTCTATGTTTTCCTTTATTTTCCAAATATGATGAATCCTATTTTATATAAATTGCTCTCATAATATGAGAATTATCTTATAACTATGAAGTTAATGGAAATGTAAGTAATTATTTAAAACAAGTTGCCTAGATGACTCGTTTGGTAAGTAATTATTCAGGACTTAAATATTTTAAGATTGTGAAGTAAACAGGTTTGGTACTTGATGTTTATTTATGGACTTGTATGGAATTACTTGGAATGAAGCTAGTAGTGGTAGTACCCTTTGTCTACAGTCATGTATCTATCTATGTGGCTTTCTGGAACCTTCGAGGCTATATTTGGAGTTTATTTATTCATTAACATTTATTTCGGTTTATATTTCCGTTTCTTCGCTCTGGTGTGAGGCAAAGCGCGGCGTTGAGTTCTGCCATTCAACACGCAATGATTCCAGAATTCGGCAGAAAGTGGGGAAAGGAGTTGAACAACAAAATGTTATAGATCATGAAAAACAATGATATGCCATTGGCTATAACTTGTAGTCCTTCTTGTACTTCATATAAATTTCAAAGCTAGTATAAGATATAATTAGTGAAGATTTCTTCTTTCAATTCTGAATCGAAGTTGCTGAATTTATTTTGAATTTTGTGCTTTAATATATTATTTTAGTTTCACACTATATCCCGTAAGTAGCAGGGTAGGCAGAGGGATAGACATTGGAATCTAGTGTTAAGACACTCCGTTTCCATAACGAAGAATTGAAGTGCCGTTCCCAACTTTCCGCAGAATTCTGGAGGCATTGTTAGTTGAGTGGCGGAATTCAACGCCGTGCTTTGCTTTGCTTTGAATAATTATATTTTTAATATTTCATTTTCTCGAGTGGGAATCGAACCCTGTTCGAATAGTTGCACGCTTGTGTCCCTGCGTCACTACTGGCCTCAATCAATGATAAAAACAATATCAAGTATTGTTGTACTGCAAAATATAAATAGCATTATAATTGCTAAGATAATAAAAAAGTCATTAGGATTTCTCTCAATAACATACATTCATAAGTTATAACCATGATTAACTGGGTTCGATGTGGTCTGTAGGAAATTAGCTAAAAATAAAGTAAATAGATTAATCATCTATAATAGTCATTTTCTATAGTAAACAGACGAAGTGCAGCGTTGAGTTTCATCACTCTACGCACAATATCTTGAATATGACGTAGAAATTGGTAAATAAAAAGTCAAAAAACAAATAGAATAGCTAGTAATTATTAAAATTATAAAAAATTAAGATGAAAGTAACTACGTCACTCATCATTGAGATAATGAATGCCAAAAAAAATGTTTGGACTTTCTTTGAAACGAGAGCGACGAGTGATCTTAGTTCCTAGAACGAGGTCATTAGATACAAACAATTACCATGTTCGCGACACACATATACACTATATAATACACCAGTGTCGAAGTTAGGTAAGCCGTCAAAAATGGATAAAAGAAAATGAGTTTAATTTGGACGACTACATACAAAATTTAGTTTTATTTACTCACTTGAAGCTAGATTAGAAGTGATGGATGGCAAAAAAGATTTATAAAGGAAAAATAAGCGGTAAGACCTTCGAAAAACATTATCAAAGATACTGGAGAAATTTCAAGTAAAAAGCATGAGGACCTCCAGAGTACATGTATAAAGAGGTTGATGGCAGTGGACGAGGCAGAAGAGGTGTGCAGAGAGTGTAGCGTTTGGCACTCTGTTCTATCAGTCTCTACAAAAGCTAACTTAATTGGAAATAAATAGAATAATCATATTATATAGACACTTCGACACTGCTTCGTACTTTCTCTATATACTAAGATACGAACAATGTGAAGTGTCCCTAAAGTGATGTAAAGTGTCGTAAGATATAAGGGTTTATGACACTCTATCATCTTTCTAACTTTGTATTTAACGACTGTGACTTCTTTTTATTTTATATTACACGTGTGACATAGTAACATAGTATTACTATCAAACTTTGTCTTGGTTCATACTAAGACCACTTCGATAGTTTAAAAAAAAATAGTAATTGGAATTGATTAATTATTATTACTAGGCGGAAAATGGGGAAAGGAAGTGTTTTAATCGGAACGGAATGTCTTAAAACTAGGTTCCCAGGTTCCGTCTGGTCAGCGTAAAGCTTAAAAAAATTATCTCTTTCGGTGAGGGCACGCTCTATCTCACGAGTAGCACGGTAGGCAGAAAGAGCCTAGTGTTAAGACACTCGTAAGGTATTTGCGGGCTTAGCCTCGAAACCAGAGCGAAGAAACGAAAATATTAACTATTTCATTTCGTCGAGTGGGAATCGAACCAACAACCTGTCGCCTTTACAGACCCGCTCCACAACTGGCTTTAAATTTCTTATTTCATACAATATTAATATAATGATTTTATAAGTTTTTTATAGTTGGCGCCCTTATAACGAGTATTTAATAGAGAGTACGACAGACGGCGGCGCGAGACCACCGACGCGACGCAGTGTACTGCAAATGTACCTACTGTATAACAAAACATGATTTATAATATCAAACCACATAAGGTAAGAAAATAAACTTAAAAGAAATAAATATTACAAAAAATAAATGTAAGAAGCCAGTCGTGGCGCTGGGGCACAAGAGTGTAAACGCGACTAGCTGTGGGTTCGATCCCTACTCGAAGGAATGAAACTTAAGGTAACTTTAGGTTTTGCTCTGGCACCAAGAAAAAATCCCGGCGCTGAGTTCCGCCTCTTATGCCTCTTCGCAATGACGCGACTATAAAAAAATATATCCTTGTATATAAAAAATACATAATATTTTGAAGTGTCTATCATTGAGACACATCGTTCCCCACATTCCACCCAATATTCAAGACATTACGTGTTGACTGGCGGAACTCAACGTCAAAATCAACGACGTGAAGCTTAAAAAAACGTGTAACTAAATAAAACATGCGCGTGCGCATCAAAGGTTAAATACCTATTCGTATAAATATATCACAACGACGGCGGTGCACGGTGTGCGGAACACTAGTGACCGGCCTGTTCTCGTTGTGGCTGATTAATTTTATCATTAGTATCTATTTTTAAGCGTCCTACACTTTAAATAATCGCTATGGAATTAACTCGCCTCTTTTATAATACGGTTGGAGAGTCGTGGTCGCTTATGGTTTAACATTCAGAATTGTTACGCAATGTTCACTAGGAAAGAAAATAATCAAATATAAGAAAAATCCTGAAATTAAATCTGCGTAGCTGTTTATAGCTAACTTCAGAGTGGGCACGACTCTTCGACTGTACTATATTTATATTTAGACGAAGTGGATTAAAATAACAAGTCGGTTCGTTAATTATTATTATCGCGCGTTATCTATCATGTCATGTTTTTATCTCATTATTTAAAGTTGTATCTTTCCAAACTTTCTTTGGTCACGTTTTTATATCGATAAGAATAAAAACGTGATATATCTAATGTGTATTCTAATATAATGTATTTTCATATTTTTCGTCGTATATAACATACAATAAAGAGTTAATAAAAAATACAATAAATTCTGAGATTGAATATGGCAAACATAAATTAATATCAATTTATTTGCACTTGTTTTTTCTACTTAAATTATACAGATTAACTACATGAAACTATGTGCTATTTAAGTAAATAGCAACGTTTTATTCGTTTTCTAAATACTTATTTTATTATTTACGTTAAACCGGTTGCGATCGGGAAGCGGGCGAAGCCGCACTTGAATCGCTAGTATCCACATATTTAAAATTTAATACAAACGTAGGAGTGTCATTAAGCACACTAACATTCTGTACTCTTTCTGAAATTCACAGTTTGCCGAAAATTAACCTCCCTACCTTTACCTTTTCTTCTATCAGTGATAATGATACCAAGAAAACCATTCTAGCTATCTCCTCTAAAGCAGTAGGATCTGACGATATTAGTCGTGGTATGATCACCCTTATTTTACACATCCTTGTTCCTGTAATAACCCACATTATTAATTTTTCTTTTTCCTCTAGTCAGTTTCCCGTGATGTGGCGCAAGGCATTTGTTCTCCCACTTCCTAAAATATCTAATCCTACGCTACCGTCTCATTTTCGTCCCATTTCTATCCTACCTTTCCTCTCTAAAATTCTAGAATCCACCGCTTACCAACAAATCTCTAGGCATTTTTCTAAATACAATCTATTAAACCCTCTACAGTCCGGATTTCGAACTGGTCATAGCACCACTACTGCTTTACTGAGAGTCACTGAAGACGTTAGATCAGCAATGGAAAATAAGCACTTAACTGTGCTTATTTTAATAGATTTCAGTAATGCATTCAATGCCGTAGACCATGATCTTCTTATTGCACTCTTATCCTGCGCTAACGTCTCCAGCACAGCTTTACAATGGTTTTCGTCTTATCTTCAGGGGCGTCGGCAGTCGGTTCGTGTAGGCCAGACCTCTTCTGACTGGCATGATGTGACAGCTGGTGTCCCTCAAGGCGGTATTCTATCTCCTCTTCTTTTTTCATTATTCATTAACTCCATCACTTCCGTTATAACCTCTCGATACCATCTTTATGCTGATGACTTGCAGCTTTATGAACACGCTAGTGTAGACAATATTGTTGATGTTGTTAATTCTCTTAACAATAATCTCCGTAACATTTCGATTTGGTCGTCCAAATACGGAATAAATGTTAATCCTGACAAATGTCAGGCTATAATTATCGGCAGCTCGCGACAGCTAGCCAAGCTCGATTACAGCAAACTGCCCAACTTAACATATAATGGCACGGTCATCAATTTCACCACCACTGTAAAAGACTTAGGTATTATGATTGATAATAAATTAACTTGGAGCAATCATGTGGCAGATATGTCCCGCAAAATTTACGCTTCCTTGCACTCAATGGTGCGCCTCAAAAATTTCTTACCTGTGCAGACCAAACTACAGTTGGTCAATACCTTGCTGCTTCCTATTATTGATTACGGTGATGCTTGCTCCTTGGATATGAATAAAGAACTGGTAAACAAGCTCGAGCGGATACTCAACACTTGTATACGCTTTATTTATAACCTCCGCAAGTATGACCGTATATCATTTTATAGGAGGCAGCTTGGCTGGCTTTCTGTGGCTGATCGCAGGAAGTCCAGAGTCCTCTTTTTACTTTACTCCATCCTCTTCAATCCTCAGTCTCCCACTTATCTATCTTCTGACTTTTCCTTCCTTTCCTCTTTCCACGATAGATCCTTACGTTCCCAATCCAATTTCATGCTGTCCACACCCCGGCATACGTCAGGGTTCATGTCTGACTCCTTTGCGGTCGCCGGAGTCAAGCTATGGAATGAGCTACCCGAGCCCATAAGAAAAGCTCCCTCTCGTGAGGTATTCAAGCGCCGGGTAAAAGAGTATTTTTTTAAAAAAATAACATAAATATATAACATTCATCTATTTAATTAATTGTATATATTGGAGTATATATGGTATGCTATATTATTATATGGTTTATATTTTTATGTATTTTTTTATTTCTTTTATTTATAATATCCGTAATATTTTATTATAATTATATATTATATGTATAACTATTTATTATATGTATATTTATATATTTATTGGATATATATGTATGTATATGTATGTATATTGTACTTCTGCACACCTGCATACTTATTATCCCACATGACAAGGTCGGCTGGGAGAGAATGCTTTTAGCGTTAAGCCCGCCTTTTGTACATTGTTTTTTTGTAATTTTGTGCAATAAAGTATATATAAATAAATAAATAAACATTATGAGAATTGAATTTCACTGAAATAACGCAATATTTCACAAATAGGTAGTTGTCAGAAGTCGTAAAACAAATATTTTGAACTAAACAAAGGTAAATACAAAGTAAGCGTACGTGTTCGCGGAGTTACTAAATTTGTCGAATCGGGTAATCGACGCGTCGAGTGCGCTCGCCTTACCTTCCGGGAATACTTGATGTACGACCGGACTATGACGCTATATAGGGTGGTCACTCGCATTATATAAACTTAACTTTCATTATATTTCAACTTCTTTCTATATTCCGCATGTAGTAAGGTAGGCAGGAAAATCGTAGTGTTAAGACAATCCGTTCATAATTTTCCGCCGAATTTCTGAGGTATTGCGTGTTAAGTTGCTGAACTCCATGCCGCGTTTTATCTCGATACCAGAGCGAAGATATGAAAATATGAAATTTGTCATTTCTTCGAGTGGGAATCGAACCCGTTACTGTCACACCTTTGTGCCCTTGGGTCACGTCGAACTTTACGTTAAATTATGCTATATTTATTTACATTTAACGACATTATGTTTCGCATCCCCCTGTGTAAAGTGGCGGAACCATAACAATTAGGTAGCCAGTACTAGCAGGTAACGGGTGTCGTCGGAGCGTCGCGTCAGGTTGCATTGCTAGAAGGAAGGCGGCAACGTGACGCGGTGCATATTGGGGATGTAAGCAAAAGGAGGCTCTAAATCGTAATCTCTCTGGAAGAGAGCAAAGTCGCTATAATTTTTTTAGCTCTTCACTTCGAGGGTGCGGAAACCTAGAGTTACACATAATTAATATTTTCATTTCTTCGTTATGGCGTCGAGGTAAATCGCGGCGTTGAGTTCACCGTGTACACAACACGCCATGCCTCCAGATTTCGGCAGAAAACGGGAAACGGAGTGCCTTAATACTAGGTTCCCTTTGTTTACCCCGTTGTATGTGGGATACATCATGGAAGCTGCAAAGAGTATACACCTATTATTATAATCATTGATTTATTATTATTTATGGTTAAATCAACAGCATATTGCATTCGAAAACAATTCCCATATTTTCTTTAAATAATATCATAGCAGTACAATACAAGTAGGTAAATATTTAGATATTTTTCCTTATATACCCTCCGTATCTTACGTACACAATAAAAGAATATTGTCATACTCTTCCGTTGTTTACTTTTATTCCGTTCAGAGACATGAATGTGAGTTTGGTAACAACTAGCAAGTTCTAAGTAACATAAGATTTTATGTATAGGTACACGTTGAGTTCGAAGAATTCGACAAAGAATAGAAAACCGAGTGTCTGAACACTAAATTTCCTCTGCCTACCCTACTACACTACATATATTGATAAGAAAGTGGCGTTATACGAAGTTAATAAACTTGTTCTTAATTGATACATTTCCTGTCTAAAGATCTCTCTCTCTCTCTCTCTCTCTCTCTCTCTCTCTCTCTCTCTCTATAAGTTAACTACAGACAACAGTACAGTACTCAGATTTGGATATCTCGCGTGGTTGGGTCGATTGCGGAGATTCTGTCGTCGATTATTAAGTGCTCTCGTTAGTTGGTCGTCACGTGCACATTGTATGTAGGGCTGACTCGTATTAAGAATACAATTAATATATGTAGAAAAATATTTTATTATTTTTAAAAAGTTATTCTACACTTACAAAGAAAAATACTTTTTTACTAAACTACATCACTTAAATTTAAGTATATTATTTTACAATTAAAATAATTTTGGTTAAAAATTATACTTCGTACTTTTTAAAATAATTTTCTTTGTGTTTTTAATGGTTGTAATTCAGAAATCTCGTTTTAAAAAATAATTCCGTTGGCATTCTATTTTCTTTTACGTTTTGCGTTACGATATTCCGTTTTCCACAGATGTTCTAACTAGCGTAACTCAACTACGCTCTTTCTTTACCAGAGATAAATGAAGGTGAGTTAAAAACCATTATTCCTTCGACAGGGTGCATACTAACTTGCATTCATTAGTTTTTTTATTTAAATATCTTCCTATGGCAATGTTTATAGTAAATATGATAACAATCTGGTGTAAATTTCGAAGTGTACATGGCCTTGGAATTAGTTTAATTAGGTAGAGTTCAAGGACGGTACTTCAAACCCATGCGTGCTTACAGAGCTAAAATTAACAAGCGTAATTTTGAGGCCACTCATGGCGCCGTGGCATAAGCGCGGAAAAATGTAAGCGTGACAAGTTGTGGATTCGATTCTCACTCGACGAAATAAAATATTGAATATTTTCATTTCTGGTGTAGCGGCAAATCGCGGCGTTGATTTTCGTCACTCAACATGCAATGAACGGCCTTTCTCTTTCAAAGTACCTACTGTATTTTAAATTTAATATTTATAAAAAGATATCTTAAAAGTCTCTTTATCAACTTAGTATATTTATTAAATTGTAGACAATATTCCAGTAATAGATTTCTTTTATATTCTTCATAATATTACTATTAGAAAGAAAATGTTTATTTTAAAAGTAAATTTACATACTGAATTTGATGAATGGCAGACAATATTTATACAAATTAATTTCTTGAAAAATAATTGAAGATCAAAAATTGTTATTCTTTTTGGAAAAAATATTAAAACTATTTCTTTATACAATTGTTCAAGCTTTAGAAGTAGTAATGAGTTTTTAAAAATAGCTACAAAAATCTATTACTCGCGGACCTTTGTCCATTGTTGGTACCTACGAAGTATGTTCCTTCAATATTATAAACATGTATATTTTTAGGTTCCCTCTGCAAGATAGCAGGTTTAGCAGAGGGATACCACCAATTTTTTGAAATAATGCGTGTTAAATAGCGGAGTCAATGCCGTGACTTGTCTTGTTTTTTTTTTAGCTTTATGCTATATTCCGCATGTACTAAGGTAGGCAGAGAGAACGAGGAACCTAGTGTTAAGACACTCCGTTACCATTGTAACACTTCCGTTAACATTTTGGAGGCATTACGTGCCATAACTCAAAGCCGTGCTTTGCTTGTACCAGAGCGAGGCAAAATTAAAATATTAAATATTTATATTCCTCGAGTGGGAATCGAACTCACAATTTATCGTGATTACAGACGCACGCCTTGCCCCTGCGCCACGACTGGCCTCAACAGGCTTTGTCTTGTTAATAGCGAGAAAATGGAAATAATTTATTCCTCTGAATGAAAATCTAATTTACAAGTGAGTATTAGTCAGACGCTGTGCCGGAACATGACAGCCTCTAAATAAACCTACATTGTTTCGTTATATTCATTCATTCCAAGAGTAACCATATTTCTAAATATTTTTCCTTTTACTGCAATGTGTAATGCAATTGTGGGTTTGATGCCCACTCGGGGGAATGATTACATTAAAAAAAAGGGGGGTTTGAGTAACGTCACTCATCATGCCACATCCCGAAAATTTGGCAGTGCATTGGGAATGTAGTGTTTCAACACTAGTGTTGATGTGACCTAGGGTCCTGTGTGTCTACTCAGTTGCGTGTGTTAAAATCTTGAAGCTAATAAAGACATGTTAAAAATTATCTTCATACAAAAAAAATATATTTAAATAGATATATTAAAACAAAGACAATGCATTCTTAGCGCTGTTCAATCACTGCGCATTACAAATATCTATATTAGTTCAATTGTTTACATTTAAATACCTTGTCTTTCATGTGTGTATGAATCAGCCATAGAATAGTCTTTATTGCATACATAGAGTTAAATAAAAGACGAAAATAGAAATAAATATGGAAAAATTGAGACTGTAAACGCAGCGGTTGTGGGTTCGATTCCCGCTCGAGGAAGTGAAATATTTACCTTTATATTTCCATTCCTTCGCTCTGGTGTCGAGGCAAAAGCGTTAAGTTCTGCTACTCAACACGCAATGCCTCCAGAATTTGGCAGGAAATGGGGAATGGAGTGTTTAAACAATAGGTTCCACTGCCTACCCTGCTGGGTGCGGGATACAGCGTGAAGTTGATAACTAGAAGAAAAAGAAATAAGCCTAATATATAACCAAGCTAAGTTATTATGTATTCATTGTACATACAGTCATGTTAGCTCCATAGAATAGAAGTGAACATTATGCCTCGTTTGAGAGCACCCCGTCGGAATGCAGTCGGCCAGGCTCTATAACAATGCGTTCACACTTTACGCCTTGCGTCCTACCCTCCTTTGTTGTCACTGCTCGCCCTAGTACTAGGCTGGAAGGGGCACAGTCAGTGCATCAAGGCTTCTTATGGACATTTTTTTTTCCCCCCATTATACTTTAAAATATTAAAAATTATTTGTGAACGGTCTTCAAGAGGCGCGGGTTCAAATACCGCTATAATCAAATTTTATGTTGCTACCTATAATTTTAGAAATATTATTTTATTATTAAGTAAGTTGCTTTAAATATTTCGGCCCTATGTTGAATACAAAGTACATATAGTATTTAATGTAAGATCATTAATATTTGAACTATTAAGCATTAAATCTTTCAAATAGAATACGATATGAACTATCTTTTTAGTCTCCTTTCGTTATTATAAACAGTGTTTGAAAATCACAGAGGCTGATATCATCAACTATTATACGCGTAAATCGTCATCATCATCAACAACCATCTTTTGTCCACTGTTGGACATAGGCCTTCCCCAATTCTCGCGTAAATCCACAAAAATAAAATTAAAAAGTCAAACAAAATAATTTATTCGCCTAATATTTAGTACTAAATACGTTATTGCTGCAAGGAACGCGTCGCGATCTCACAACCATCGGAATGAACACTTTGAACTGAGGAATTACAAAAGAATGTCTCGGTTCCTAAGAGGGCATAATATGAGGGAAAAGGAAACTTTGTATTTGTACACATATTTTATCGTTCGTCTCGTAATATGTGACTTTAACATATTTTGCGAATTGTACAGTCTAGAATATATTATTATTGTTATTAAAAAATAACTTCACGCTCTATCCCGGATAGTAGGATAAGCAGAGGAAAACTAATGTCAAGACACTCTGTCTCTTACTTTCTGTCTATTCAATTAGAATCGAATTTCTTATTTCCCTTAACCTAAGGTTCCCAGGTTCTCTCTGCACATCCCGCATTACGCGGGATAGAACATGAAACTAAAATAAACAACACAAACAGTTAAATATTTACAGACCATTAAATCAAGTCAATATCCGCCATTACCCTCGCCTCACAATAGGTGATTAGACCAACATTATATATTGTAGTGAGTGAGTACATCACTAGCTGCTGCCGTACTGTGGACATAGAGAGAGGTGACTCACTCCGAATTTAGGTGCAATGGCGTATTCAAATGACTTTGTTTTGAAAATATACCGAGAGTTATTTTTAATATGTTTTCAAAATATCACGATCAACAGGAATTTAATCAGGTTTGTGGTTGTGATAGTCCAGGTTGGATATGTCGGCCTTGAGAGATTAAAATATCTTTTACTCGAGTTCAGTTGTTTTTATTTTTTAGATAATAATAAATATTTTTATTAAGAGGCCACTTGTGATGTAGGTGTACAAGAGTGTGACTGTAATCGTGACAGATTGTGGGTTTGATTCCCATACGAGGAAGTGAAATATTTCATATTTTTATTTTTTTCATTTGGTATCAATGTAATGCCTTTATTATTTAGAGGAAAGTTGGGGACGAAGTATTTTCACACTATATTGCTATATGCTGATACAGTGTGAGGCTAAAAACAAATAATTTTTCTTTGTTAGTTTATTTTTCGCATTTTAACGTAGGAAGAGAATAGAATGTAGAAATGACTCTACTTCTTCTTCCAACTTCTCTCTAACAATTTGGACACACTGTATACTGTATTTCAAAGTCTATTGTAATGCATTGTTTAACCAATGTGAACATGAAGAGATTTATCATACAAACATTCTTTAAGAGAAAATCGAACCTGTTTTCCACACACAGACACAACAGACATTACCCACTGCGCCACTATATTTTTAACGTCTAGCTTTAATTAATCGAGACGACATTTTAATTTATCTTTCTTTATCCCCTACTACAGACCGCGTCTCGCGTCTCTAATACGACTTAAGGGATTAGTTTCACATGAGTGACGTTATACTAGCTTTTGCGAACCGTGAACTGTTGGTTCGAATCTGATTTCACAGTTTCACTAATCCTCTGCAACTCTAAATGTTTTGACACGGTGTTAAACTACGTTCCAATATATATACTTATTGATTTAATACTATAAAAATAATATTATAGAGTTTGTTGGAGTCGTAGGAATTACTGCTCTGGTGAAAATTGGAATATTCCAGTTATTGAGGAAAGCAATAAGTTCAAGATCTAATATCTTAATTAGTACTTCAGGCTGTATACCGCACTTATCACGGTAGGCAGAGGGGACTTAATGGTAAGACACTCCATTCTCCACTTTTCGCCGATCGATGCATTCCGTGTTGAGTGACCGAACTCAACGCCGCGCTTTGCCTTGTTACCAGAGCGAAAAAAATAAAATTGAAAATATGAAATGTTTTATTCTCCTGAGTGGGAATCGGACTTACAATCGTCATGTCTACAGTCATACGCCACTGCGCCATATAAAAATGTAGTACATAATAAATTTATAGTTATAGTATATAAAAAGTATACATTTTAATGTTTTTTCGATAGCATATGTATTTAAGTAGGGTCTAGTAGTTCATCTTTTTTCCTGTTGTCCTTGGTGACGGAAGTAAAAAGATACTGTTTGTATTTAACTTATGTGTTAGCTATTATCGATTTAAATCCACTATTTTCAAAAAAATCCAAGAGATTTTGTAAACAAATATTTATACAAGAAATAAAATTAATATCTTAATAAAACTACAATTTTAAGAAACCGTGTTTTCTACCGGGTTTAGTAGTTTTTTGTAACATACAAACTGATTCATATGTGGCCTCGATAAACTCGTGAAAGCCTCATTAAGCTGTAACGTTCATATTTAAAGTCCTCGTCATTAAAAAGGAAGGAGTTTTCTTTTAAAACTCGCCTCTCCGCTTATAGAGCCGTCGCCTTTGAGGGTACAAGGCAGAGGCCATTACATTACTTTCTATTAAAGAATGTTTACAATTTGCTTTTAAACTCGTCCTAGTTCTTAAATGAATCTGAATTCATTTAAAATGCTTCAAAATTGGTTTTTTGTATTTTTACATATTTTTCAACTATTTTTTTTCACTAGAATATAATATAATTTGGGAAAATATTGCCTGTTTTTCTATTTCAATATATTATTAAAAAATATATATGTAACGCGAACTTTGGACTCATTGTCATAATAATAAAAAAATACTCAGTAATAAAAGCTTTTAAAAAATCTCACATTTTGTTTTAATTTTCACAAATAAATATATTTTAAAATAAAATTTATTTCAATTAATTGAAATTATAAAGGCACGGCAGCCGTTTCACTAAATTAATTGAAAATGTTAAAAGGTTGAGAAATCAAATTAACAGAACAAAACTAAATTGACGAAGAATAAGATGAAGTAAAAATATATATTTTTATTTAAATGTTCTAAAAATTATAGGCTAGACAGATAGAACCTAGAGCGGAGTTCACTATTTTCCGCCCTATTTTCGAGACATTGCGTGTTGAGTAGCGGAGAAATACAAAAAAAAATACAATTTAAAATTAAAATATTATATACTAAGTAATTTGTATTTCATACTGATAGTTCGTATAAGAATTAACTGTAAAAAACCCAATACGGGTTCAAATCCCACTTTAGGAAATGACTAATATTTAAATAATTCGCTTTTCACCGCTCTGGCGCAACAATCAACAGTACATCTAACCAACCAACCACTACAAACAAACCCCACATTATATATCTCATCTAATTACTGTAGACGATCGTAAATGAGTACATTATCAAGCAACGAAAGAGTCTGGAAGAAATTAACGTGCTATTTAGAGGCAACAGTAATACCACTTGTAAACAAATCGTTAATAATGATTGATAGTTCTTTAGGCGGCCTTGTCTCCCGACGGGCGGTGGGGGGAGGTGGTGGGGAGGCGCGGGGAGGTGGGGGGCGGTGGGGATCGGCGCGTGCGCACGGTGCCGCGCCGCACCAGTGTTTCTGTAATTTGTTTCACTCTGATATATTTGAAATGGCCATTTCCGACAGCTAAAAGGATTACTTCGCCAGTTTAGCAATATTTATAGTTGGAGATAAAAAATGTATGCGAATTGCGATGTACAGACAGATTGCGGATCTTTAAAATGTTTATGTATATTATGTTTTAATAGAAATTAGCAGTTGTTACGTAGACGTATGTGCGTAAAAATCACTAAAAAACAAATAACTTTAATATATTAATAAAAATCGTGAAATTTAAGCATATTTTTAATTAGGAACCAGAATTACAACTATTACCTAACCCGATAACAAATTCAACCACCCATCGCGACAAAGACTTCAATCCTTTAAAACAAAGTTAGTCGCGACTTGACCTAATGGTCCCTACAGCCAACTCTACGTAACGACGTTACCCATCGACTGCTCACTTACCGCTAACTGCCCGTGCTAGGGGGGGATGGGGGGTGTTCAGGAACACTTTCAAATGGTAAACTTTTAAAGACAGAGCTTTCAAATGGCTAAAAGCTTTTCAACTTTTCAGGTCGCAATTTCTGTGGCGTGTTATTGCGTATTCGTGTGTTTGGGAACAGTTATTATGTAACCGACTAAATGTTGGTATGTCAGGATAACGCTTTGGTTTATTTCGTTTAACCAACTCCGTGATGCAAAGGAGGTGTGGTGTTTATCTATTTATGTATGTGTTTATCAAATTTTTACTGAGTGTAAAAACGACGGTTGTGGATTTGATTCCCACTCGGGGAAATGTTAATGGAATAGAAAATGGAAATTATTATTTAGCAATATTTTTATTTCTTTGCACTGGTAACACGGCAAAGCGTGGCGTTGAGTTCCGAAACTCAACAAACAATGCCTTGGAAATTCGGCAAAATGTGGGAAACGAAGTGTCTTAACATTAGGTTCCCTCTGCGTACCTTACTATACGCGGGATACAGCGTACAACAGAAAAAAAATGTTTCTAAAATTTAAAAGTAATTAAAAATAAAATAGATATAAATAAATAGAGAAGTAAATAAAAGTAGTAAATTTAAAAGTAAAAGTAATTAAGTAAACTCTTAAACTTTCTAGATAATGAAAGGAATCTTTAAAAATGTCTTCGAAGTTTGATTGGTTTATGTTTTGCTCCCAGCGACGCCGACGAGAAACTAAATTCACGATATAATTTATATTGAATCTTCTTCGGGAAGAATGGGCGGGTGTAATTTACGTTTATACTTTATGGCCGACTTAATTGATGTTCTCGTTCCTCGGGAGCAAAGTCACTTATTGAATCAGCTATGTTGTTTAGAAATTAACTCAAAATTAACTTCGAATATCGTTATTTTATGGAGTTTAGCTATTTGTTATTAGGTGCAGTTGTGATGTAAAAAATTTAGGTTAACGTTGTATCCCTCATAAGGTAAGGTAGATAGAAGGAACCTGGGAACCTTATGTTGAAAGACTCCGTTTTTAACGTAACGTCCAATTTTCGAGGTATTGCACGTTGAATGACGGATCTCTACGACGCGCTTCCTTATGTTACGAGAGCAAATAAATGAAAATAAAAATATATCATTCCCACAATAGAGAATTGAACCCACAACCTTATAGGCAAGTCTACAGATCATTTCACAATTGATTTATGTTTAAAATCAAATAGTTTATGTCTTCCCCTACTAAAATTTCAAAAACCTTCTTTTAATAAAGATTTTCATAATAATAAATTTTAAATTCCTGAATTACTTATTTACTACCAAAAATTTATTTTAAAAATTACCTAATTTGTTTGCCAAAATGCCTACAAAAAAAAAAATTAGTGAAATATCCTCTATGTAGTCTACGATAGATGGTACCGAAAATGCTAACACGCAGGCACGCGCGGCTTGTTACCGCCCGCGCCGCCCACCACGCCTCCCTTTTCAGAACTTTTACAGGACCTAGATCCTTTACTGATTGAGTATTAAATTTTTCAACGTTCCCATTTTTACTTTTTATTAAAGTAAAACAGATTTAGGTTTTTCCACCGTAGCAGGACAGAAGATGGACGAAAAATTAAAAGTGAAGTGTCTTAACCTACTGCTGCTAACTTCCCCCCTTTTTGAAACATTGTCGTGTTGACAGTTGTCTATGTAGTCACATAGCTTATGTACACATTAAAATTATTTTTTTAAGTTAATGTGAAAGAATCACTGAATATTTATTCTGCATGGAATCGGAACATTTTACTCATAAAATATTTCCCATATAAATAGTTCATATTAAAGACAGAATTTATTTGCAGGCTGCACTTTCGGGAGGGCCGGGAGGTCCGGGAGGTCCGGGCGGGTCGGGCGAGGCCTGTTGGCGAGGCGCCGAGACAACAAACGGATGAAATACGCAATCTATTATAGTATTTATATTAACGGCATAAGAGGCCTAATGGAATGGAACTTATAGGCTTTTCATGAATATGGTCATCTGCAGGACGCAGTGCGGAGTGCGGACATCGCCCCCGTTGCGGGAAATGTAAATTGTGCAACGAAAATGTCCTAGGAAGTAATTTTACATTTCCTTTAACAGTCTACGAGTAATGAATGCCCGACACTAATATTAGAGATGTCAGTATGAAAGATATTTACACAATTAGATGATATTGTATTAGAGGCCAGTTATGGCACAGGACCTGTCAGGTTGTGGGTTCGATTCCCATCCGGGGAAATTAAATATTTAACATTTTTATTTTTTGACGAGGAAATGTGCGGCGTTGAGTTCCGCCAATTAAGACGCAATGCCTCCAGAATTCGGCGCAATGGAAATATTTTATTGGGATCGAAGTGCTTTAACTCTAGGTTCCAACTAAACAAAAAACTAAAAATAAGTTTTTAGCTACATATTTACTGACGGCATCTTAAACATCTTTCGATTAGCGCAGGAATTTCATAGTTTATTTATTTCAAATAGCCTCGTTTTTTTCTTCAGACATTTTAAATCCTTAACACCAAAGTGCACAAAATGGACGCGTAACGAAACACCTTTTATTTCAAGAAACAATTTCAGAGGCGTAAAAGAATATTATGAAATTGTATGTATCATAACATTTGTCTTACGCAATGCCAGATGGTCGCGGCTGGACTGCGTACGGTGATCGACACAGGTTTGTACTAAATTTTCAAACCTTCAAGCAGAAATAGTGCTTGAATGCTCTGGCTACCTCTTTCGCCTCGTCTACCCTCATTTATGTCTTCAAACATACACTCTTAGGGTCCTCATCTTCTTACGCTACCTTCCTTCAATATCACCGGCACTGTGTTTTCGAAGATCAGCCGAAGTCGAAGGAATCCCTTGCCTCTTTTAAGAATATAGTATTTTGGGGGGTGTACGTCAGAGTGTTGGGTGTAGTGTTGCAGATCGGCAGTCGTAAATCATAACCTGGTTAGGCGCGCCGCCCCAAAGTGACGCAATGTGCACGCGCAGCATGAACGTTCTCTTGTAATTTTAACCAACTCATACGTATCTCCATAAACATTTTAGTCTTGCTTTTTTATGTTTGGTCTTTAAATACTGTTTTTATACTACTGACCTATTATTCGACGGGATAAAATTTATATAAGTTTATTTAATTTAAAAATATGGTTTTCAATTGATTATACATATCTTGAAAACTTAAAATAAAAATTGGAAAAAGTTAAGTCAATTAAAAATAGTTAGTTATTATAAATAATATAAAAATTAAAGTTAAACTTTAATATTAAAGGTTTTGAAGTAATATTTTTTTCCAGATTCACGCAGTATCCTGGGTAGGCAGAAGGTACCGGAAAACCTAGTGTTACGACACACCGTTCCCTTTGTAAGACGCTTCCGTCCCACATTTTCCGCCAAATTCTAAGATAATGCATGTTGAGTGGCGGCACCCATCGCCGCGCTTTGCCTCGTTACCAGAGCGAGGAATTGGAAATATTAAATATTTCAATTTACAGTCACACACATGTTAATAATGGAAATAACCTGTATTTATATAATAATTACTGACGCAAAATGGAATTCCGGACCTATATATTTATTGTTATCTTGACTTTTAGTAGCAATCTGTTGGTCACTATAATCCATAGCTTATCTTTTCCGCTCCGCTTATCAGTGTAAGCGAAACGAGCGACGACCGCATAAAACTTTTACAGCGCTGTAAAGGCCTCGGTATCGGACGTGGCATAGATATGCGTACGAATATTTTTGCTAGTTCACCTGTTTCCAACGATTTGGAATTTTACCTTTGCCTTTTTTATATTTTATATAGAGTTTGGATTACAAAACCTATTGAGAGACAATCACGCTGTATCCCGCAAATAACAGGATAGGCAGAGGGAAAATAATATTAAGAAGGAATGACCTTCAATTTCTTCTTTCTTTATTAAAAGCTTTTATTTAACTTGCAATGTATGTATGTGTGTTCGGGTGAAATCTTAGAGCTCAATTTTGAAGTAGATATCTTCAACCGATTGAGCTCAAATTTTGTATACACGTTTAGTTTGGAAGGAGTTCATTAAGAAGGAATGACGTTCAATTTATTCTTTCTTTATTCTTTTATGTTTTAGATAATTTATATATTCTTTCAAAGTACTTTCAAAACACGAAGCCGTTTAAATTTAAATGTAAACATTATTTATTCATTAGCATCAACTATCAACCCACGTTGTATTGTAAACATTTTAATCAGCTTTAAGATCTGAAAGTGAAAGTTACGCCTCATTACTGTCGCAGTACAATCAGTTCGCTCTCTAAGGAATGTGTATTGTTAAGTCTAGATATAATGTAATGATTGCGTAATTTGAAATCTGCTTTAATAATATTATAAACTAGTGGACCCGAACGCGGCTACGCCCGCTTGAACTATACGAATATTTATTAAATATATTTATGAAATTATTTTCAGTTTTCAATAGAGAGATGCGTTAAGCAAGCTCACTTTGGGTGACGTTTTCTAACAACAAACTTTGCAAATCGTTGCTTAGCAACGACGGTTGTTATTAACATGGCGGAATAAATTGCATGTAAAATTAATAAGTATTTTAATATATTCGTATATGTCGAAAATATTACAAATATGAGAAAAAAGTATCCTATGTTCATCCCGAGACCCTCAAGTATCTCTATATGCGTATTTTTATCACAATTAAATTAGCGGTTTAGCCCTGATTGCGTAAAAGACAGACAGACAGACAGACAGAGTTACTTTCGAATTTATAATATAGGTATGGATTAGTAACTAAATCGACGATAATAACTAAAAGTATTTGACGACGTGGCGCAGAGGGAGAATGTCTGTAGAAATAGTTATGGGTTTAATCATTAGGAGTAAAGAATTGTTTTCATTTCTCGGCTTTGGCAAGATAAAGTGCGGCGTTAAGTTCCGTCATAGCAAAGAAATGTCTCGAATTTGGATAGAAAGTGGGGAAGGGACACTTCTTGACACTATTGTTATTAAATTTTATTCTTCTTTGCGGGAAAAAAGAATGAAGCTGCTCGCTTCAATTCATACTCGGGGTAGTGGAAAATAATGTAGATAAGTGTTTCTCTCATATATAGTCTGTCAAATCGCGGTAATGTATATGTAAAAACTGTTGCCTCACCTTTTAGTAAGCAAATTGTTTTATTTTATAATTTGAGAATATCGTACATGGGTAAAATGTTTTTCCATAACTTTGTATTAGTACAATTAGATTCAACCGTAAATGGTTGTGTGTGTCTCATATAATTTACTAGAATATGATAATATTTATATATAAGGACTTAATTATAATAGAGGCCCATAGAGGATATATTCCAGGTGTCCAAAAATGCGTAGTTATTTCAAAAACAACTGAACCGATTTTTAAACCGCACTGTACTTGGACTGTTCTCTAAGTGGAAATATCTCAATTAAATAAAATAAAAGACATATCCATATAAGTTTCAGTTTCCTATTAATAAACAAGTAACATTCTCTTAAGAAATTTAGCACACATGCCTGGAAGCCTAAAATTGATCAAAGATATACCTTCATTAGATACTCAAATATTATCTAATTTCAAGAATATCAAGAGTCAGTCGTCGGGGAGCAGGGGCACAAGCATGTGATTATAAAGCCGACTGTTCTAGGTTGGATTTCCATGCGGGCAATGAAATATTTAATATAGGAAAAACAGTTTTAGTTTTATTATAAGTTTTTGTTAAATTAAATAATTTTGAATATATAATAATATTTGCATAATAATCCTTGTAACGTCCATTCGCATTTTATTTAAAAACTTCACATCACTTTCAACCCTTTCAGATGCTTCTTCGTAGGAGCTCTTCTTAAGTAATACAGAAACTAAAAAAGTTTTCAGGACTGGTACGAACACAATGCCATAAATATATATAAGCAGTTTTTTTTCCTACGTCCACGTTTTTAATATGACTATATTGACGTTCGCGACTTTGCTCGTGTGGTGTTTTACTTTTCTATGAGACATTTTTTCGTGGTAAAAGGAAGTTGAATAATTTTAAGTATAAGCGTTTTAGAGAGGTTAAAATGAAGTGACAAAAGGAGAATGGAGAGTTTTAACACTATTTTATTGTCTTACTAGCATAGGATAGCAATTTATTTTTGTTCAAGAAATCAAGCTCAAGTAAGTTAGTAAGTTTTACACGTGTACGAAGGAGGAGCTGACGACACTAAGACACAGGTCGCGTAGCGCTGTAGTACTAAAGTTTATGGGCCATCACATTACTTTTTAGGATCCTCCTTTTCAGCTTTACATCCCAATTTCAAATTAAGCTTACATAATATATGTATTTTTTAAATATGGGATTTTTTTAATGATTTGTATGATTATTAAAGTCTTATATATTTTAAATTACATAAGAACTTTTCTGTATTTAGATAGTAGATATATAGAAGTAATGTAATATTTTTATCATTTTTAAAGTTATTGCACATTTAATAAAAAAAAATATTTATTTACAAAAACTAATAAAGTAGTTAATGTATAAAAGGTGATGTATTTATTGTAAAGAATATTAATATACCATATACGAGTACATAAATTCGTTGAAGTATGGATTAAATAATTTTTAATTAAATATTAATTGATAACATTGATTAAATAACAACAACACAAAAAAAATATTACTAAAAATAAGAAGACAAGAATGTAAAAAAAAATGTAATGTGGTTAAAAAAAAACAAAAAAACCTCGCTGAGGACAGGATTCGAACCTGCGCGGGTAGAACCCATTGGATTTCAAGTCCAACTCCTTAACCACTCGGACACCTCAGCTGTGTGAGTCATTACGAAATAAGGCTTCAATAAAAAAACAAGAAACTTATTTTTATTTGTTCACGTGTTTTGGCTGTAACGGGTATATCGATGACGTCATGTTGCGCAAGAGTTGTTCACTTTCTCTTTCTTTCTTACAGGTGTGAGCGAGACAGTGACTCACGCGCATAATATGGCGAAGCGGATATCGTTAACTCAAATTTGATCCAAATTCGGACAAAATGACTGTTGTTTTGCACAATTTTGCATAATAATACTTATTGAGGTATTTTTAAGTGTACCTTCTCGTTACTTTTGCCGATTTTGAGTACGATTTACATCGTTGATATAATATTAAAAGAAAACAAAATCAGCTTCACGCTATTTCTCGCACTCAACAGAGTAGGAATTTCTAGAGACTCTAGAGTCTCTCTAATCTCTGCTAGATAGTGCTCAGACAGTGTTCCCCATTTTTCGCCTTATCGCCGCACTTTGCCTCGACACAAGAGCGAATAAATGAAAATATTAAATTTCCTCTGGCCTCTGTCCCTACATTAAATATTTTCGTTTCAGTAAAAAAATAAGCGAAAAGTAGTGAATAATGTATTTTAACAATATATAATGTATTTTAATACAATAATGTATTTTAATAGTATCCTAAGGAACCTAGTGTTAAGACAGTGCGTTCACCATCCCCTAATATTCAAGACATTTCGCGTTGAGTTTCTGGACTTAATGCTGCGCTATGTCTTATTACCAGAATGAGGTTAAAAATAAATAATTACTACAGTGAGAATCGAACCCACAATCGTCGCGCTTACACTGAGACTCTGGCTTCAAATAAAATCAGAAGATAATTAAAACGGCAGAGTTCGATTAGTCACGAGACTCAATTGAAGGCTTTTCTAATAGGAAGCGCTTGTCCTCGAGTTAATCCTTACCGTCCTTCGATGGGCTTTGGGGATCTCTGGCGAGGTCTTTCTGACCTCATGGGCTATGTCGATAATTAGTTAAGCGGTGGAAAATTACTGCGTGACTAAGTGTTGTTATTGCTCGTATTTTTTGTTTATTTTTTATTTTGGAATACTTTATTTATTTGTGATTGCGATATTTTTCTTTGGAGGCTAGTTGTGCGACTGTTATACTTGACAGGTTGTGGGTTCGATTCCCACACCGGGAAATAATATATTTAATATTTTCATATTTGTAGTTATTCGGACCTATAAGGCCCATATAAGCGTAAGCCTCAATTCAGCAGTACTGACCATACATAGACAATGTAGGTAACAACAATTAATATAAGTAAAATAAGTAATTTCAAGAAATAAAGGGTAAAATATCGTTAATTACGTGTTTTGGTGTAATAGCAGAACGCGACAACCTGATGGCCTTGCCCCGCGGCCGCTCGATGAGGACCTGCCGTGAATCATTAAAAAGTAAAATCGTCCGACACAAGCCATTAAGTAGTAATGGCGGTGTGAAAGTGAAACATTTGAATATGTGCTATTTGAACACAATATGTACACTGTATAAAGAATTTTCAATTTCGACTTCACTCTTTATCTTGGATGGTGGAGTAATCAGAGAGAACCTGGTGGCAAGAAACTCTGCTTTCCGTATTACGCTTAATTACAGACATTGTATCGCTGTCTTAGACTTGCAAAGAGCGATTCTATTCTATAGTTTTCACACTCAACATGCAATGTATCAAAAATGAAGGTAAAATGGGGATTGAAGTTTAAGAAGCTAAAAAAGGTTATTATTCGAAATCTTGATCTGGACAACATTTATTGTGTTAAAATAATATTGACAATTGCCAAGTCTAATTGTTAATAGCCGTGCCTCCAAAATTCGGCAGAAAGTGGTAAACGGAAGTCTCTTAATGAGAATGGAATGTATCACTAGGTTCCCTGGTTTCCTCGGCGTACTTTGCTACGTATGAGCATGAAACAGAAGTAAAAAACAAGATAATACTCTTTTAGGGATAATTATTAACACAGCAAATTATTTATTAGAATATTTTTTTCTGTTTAACTTGCAAGAAATATGTGAAGGTTTTAAAATAATTATAGGTATAGTTAAATTTAAATTACCAATTACAGTATTTAAATAATTATTTTTAATTACAATTAAGTTTATGGTAGCTGAGAATTAATAAGACCCCAATCTTATCTCGCCGATAGCTGTTGGAAGATAATTATGAAAATTAATTAAAGGCGAACGAATTCCGATTATTTCTCGTTCGTCAGTTCAGTTGAGGAATTTTTAATTGAAATTAAGTGTCCGTTAGTCGATTATGTAAAAGGATGTTGAAATTTAAAATATTTTTTTTAAAGTGAAATTTCGTAACGGTAATAACTAACTTATTACCATTTAAATTTTTTACTATCTGTTTTTTTTAAATTCGACGTGTGGGGAACTAAGTGTTTTAACATTAGGTCTCCTTTGCTTACAGTCTTATCTAATTATATAGATAATATATATAGTAAGATAATTGAAACTTAAATGGTGGAACTAAACTCCGTCTTTATTGACCAGAGAGGGGAAATAAAGAAATACAATCGCCACGATAGGGGACCGCACCCACAAAGCATTCCTACTGTGCCACTTTGAACTAATTACCATACCTTTTTCTGAATTATGTAATCTTTTGTCTAAAATTTTATTTTATTTTATTTTATTTATAGATAATATCACATTAGTTGAGGCTATGGCCGGTGTCCCAACGGTTTAAACAAAACCAGTCCATCGGAATGCGTGACTCACGCCGAGACAGATAGTCCTAACTTACATACCTATTCAATTTTAACCGCCTCCAGAACTAATATACGTATATCTATTAATGTTTTGGCTTAGGAATAATTTTTACTTCAAAATCTTGTAATTTAAGTAAACGGATCGTATGATCATGCTTTTTTATATATAGATATTTTTTTTATATATACGAACCTAAGAGAAAAACAATAAGGTAAACAATGAACGTGACCTCTGGTAAGATTCTTGTCAGCTCTCAACCAGCTCACAAAAATACTCCACACGGAGGATTAAAACAATGACAAGTCACCAAAACACCAACACCAAAAAGAACAGACCGACTACAAAAGTTCGTAGAGCATTAATGTATAAAAAAAATCGAAAAAGAACTTAAGTCACGAATCACTTTCTACTTAACGCTATCGTATTTCAAGTTACATTCTTAATAAAACCACTTATCGGTTTGTAATAATTTTCAGAATTCAATTAATGATTATAAAATCGGTTAAGTACGAGTCAGACCACAAATTTCAGGGTTGTATTGTCAACGGGAAGTAGATAAACTGAAGTTTGCGGGCATATGTACTCATTTTTATATGAAACTAGCGGCCCGCTCGCGGTTTCACCCGCGTGAACTATGTTATTATTAATTTCCGTCTCCATGGCTACGTCCTAGTAACGTCATGAAAAATTTGAGACTCCTAGCATTTGTAGTAACGAAGTTTCATACAAACTTTCGACCCCAAAAACAACCCTTAGAAGTCGAATATTGCAAATTCCCGTCTTAGCGAGCACCTACGTCCTATAAGTAACTCCTATGCAAAATTTGAGATTCCTAGCACTTGTAGTTTCTGAGATTTCGTGATGAGTGAGTGACCTTTCGATTTTATACGATTCGATGTATATATAGATGAACTAAAAATATAAGTTTGGAATGATTTTTTTTCCTATGAAAAATCTATAAATGTTGTGCATAAAATGCATGACGTGCATGAAGGGACTTTAAATCTGAATATTTGATATTGAAATTCGTCAGCTCGATATCTCCACTCAATCTCGAGATAAGTCGTCTTGACAGAGTGACACCCTAGTGATCCTGGAAGGTTTTCGTTTTACCTTAAGAGGTACAGAACCCTAAAAAAACAGTATTTAAAGGCGAGCTATAAAAATACAATGAAACCTCACTTAGCAGAAATAACTTGAAGAATTTTTCTTATCAACAAACTTCTGTAACAAAAACACGAATATCCTTCAGAGCTAGGTCACAGTGCTATTTACGTTCCAAGAAAATATTTGTACTCTTAAGATTACTTACATTCGTAGCACTCGAAATTCCATCTCACACAAAGAGAATAGGCCGAGGTTAGACTGCAGTACGTAAGCGTTATAAAAGCTGGAACAGACCAGCGACCCAGCTAGCTATCTGAGGCACTCGAAAGACAACATGATTCGATGATTAATCCTACCACCATTAAATATCTTCGCCAAGTGGGCTGTTCGTGTAATGGCTTCGTAAAACCACTCTATTAGTGATTCAGTCTATGTTCCTAGGATCGATTCAGGAAGCTCAGAATTGCATACTTCGAATGAGCTAAGGAATTTTTCAATTACCGGACGCTGTACTGGCTTTACTGGGAGCTGTTTAGTTGTATAGTAGGGTAGGCAAAAGGAACATGTTAAGACACTCCGTTTTCCACTATCTGTCCAATTTTTGAGACATTATATGTGAAGTGGTGGAACTCAACGCTGGGCAGTAACATTTATTGTGAAGTTATTAATATGAATTGTAAAGAATGCAGGAGATCATGGGATTTTATATAAATCCCATAATTTCGTGTATCATCAGAGTAGCTAATGCCTTGCAGGTCTTTAAGGTAGAGACCGATGAGCTTTTTTAAGGCACCGATGCCATATGGACCTATAAACACTCCCGCAGATAGCCATTCGACCTTTGTTTGACCATTGTAAGTATTCGTTATTTCAAATACTTAGATTTTTAGATAAAACTTTAGATTCTATCAAGAATAAAAACAGTTATATTTTTAGAATTTCTTTTCGCCTCCTGACCGCTACCGACGTCGACCACATTGCCACTTAAATTTACTTGTTTACACAATCACGTCTAATTTACAGCGATAAACTACGCATACCTGGCGCATACTCGGGCCTGATTAAGTGGAAAGAATAGCCAGAGATAAACACTGCGGCGGGGTAAGAGATGATATCCAGACAACTAACATTAGTTGTGTTACGAAAGGCTAGGATAAAATTTAAACAGATTTAGACTGTTTTTAAATTAAGTACGTACAGTGAAAAATACACATGGTGGTTTGTTTTGCTTATAAATATTTATCCAATTTCAACCTTGCGTTGATTTTGATATTGAAAGTGAATTTACTAAATTCTATACAATTTGTTTAATTTTATATTATTGTGAATTACTTTAAGTTCACAAGGGCCTGAGTGGAATCGCAACGGTCGTGGGTTCGATTCACACTCGAGGCCTCCTCTGGTAACGTAAAGCGCGTCGTCGAGTTCCCATACTCAACAGCAATGTCTCAAAAATTGGGCGGTGCGTGGGGAACTGTACGTTGTAACACTAGGTTCCCTCTGCCTACCCTGCTGTATATAACGTGAAAACCCAATGATTATTTAGGTACTCATAGATATGGTAGATCAAGTTTGAGTGGCAGTTAATTGTCGAAGATTGTCATTTACTACCAATCTGTTGTTTAATTACAGTCGCGTGACTTTTAAAAGAGAACGGGAATACCGACGTACGAAACGGGGTCGGCGCGGCGTGCAGGGTTACCTACTTAAAATCATGAAATTCCCGTTTGTATGCATGTGTAAATTATGTTGGATAAAAGATTTGATTTTATTACATTTGAAAAAAAAATAAGTACTTTTTCTTTCCTCCTCGAGTGTTAGAAAATAAATAAATTTTGCAATTATATATAAAAAAAATCTATGAATACTTTAAAAAACTCTGGTCACAGTTTTACTTAAGGAAATTTCGGGTAGGTTTCATAGAGGCTATCGGGGCGCAGGGGCACAGCGAGCAAGAGTACCGCCGCTCAACACACGGTATTCCGAAAATTAGATGGAAAGTGTTAAGCAGTCATAATATTAGGTTTCCTCTGTATAATGTATTTGAATCTTAAACTATCGTTCACACTCTGTCAAATTATAACTTGGCTACAATGGTGTCATTTTAGTTCTATCCATTAGAAACATAAGCGACGCCTTAATTTAATTCACTTATTCTTCAATATATAAATCAAAAGGAGCTAAGTGTTTGATTGAAACATTTATCATAAATAACACGCTACAAGATGCATTGCAATAAATTGTGGTACGTTACTCGGTGAGTTCAGCTCGCTGACGTGTTTCCGGATGCCAGTGTGAATACATGGAGCTGTTCTGTGGAAGAGCAGAAGCGACGAGACTCAGATTTGATTATGTACCAGTCTTCCGTGAAATAAGACGTCAAAAGTAAAATAGGTCCATATTTTAGTTTCATGTACATGTAATATAGATTTCCTGTTTTTGCTGCACTCTCTCTCCATATATAGCAGGGTAGGCAAAGGGAACTTAGTGTTAAGACATTCCACCACCACCGTCCAGTTTTCAAGACTGTGTGTTGAGTGCCCGTAGTTAACGACGCCTTTTGTTTTTTACTAGAGCGGGGAAAATTTAAATTAAATCTTCCAAATAGGAATTGAACCTAAAACCGTCGTATTTACACCCTCTATAGTTATAGGTAGGTAAATTTACTTAACAAATATAACATTAAGACCTAAATGCGTCATTCAATCAATGGCTTACATACATTCATATACTGTTTCTATCTCAAACGTCTATCTTCCAATAGATATTGCTAGAGTATATGCAAAATAGAAAGGGACCAAACTGTCCTTTTCACCGTTTAATTGAAATGTATGGCTTAGTATACTAGCTGAGGTTATCTCAACCGAGCACTCGTAACTTGGGGTTGCATGTAGGCGCGGAAGGCGGAAGGCGGAAGGCGTAAGGCGTAGGGCGACGCGTGGGTTGACTACCATTCTAAGATCTTTTTGCGATTGAGTGTTAATCTTATGCTTAATAGCCGTGTTGTATTTGTGATAGATATCAGATACAAACACGTGTGACTGTAAACGCTGAGCTGTTGAGTTCTGAAACTCAACACGCAATGCTTCGGCGGAAAGTGGGGTACGTAGTGTCTTAACACTAGTTTCCCTCTGCCTACCTTACTATATACGGGATACAGCGAAAGAAAAACTATATATCAGAATCAGAGATCAATTCCATAGAAAAAATATAATCTTTTTTTTTTAAATCCTTTATGCCAGTATCATAGTCCTTTGTATCGGTCGGTATTCGTGACGCATATTGCGTATGCAATTTACGAACAACACAATGCAGTGTTTGCCGCGAGATAAAGCACGGCCACGGGTCGCGGCCGGCGGGGTGGGGGGGTGAGTGGACACGTGGCCCGAAATGATTAAATTGTATGCGTTATTTATTGATATGTGCCTTACTGGTCTCTTTGTATACATTTATTTTGTAAAGAGTTAAATTTATTAGCAGTACGTATTTAAGTTTATACTGCAAAATGAGGAATGTTCGTAGTGATATATCCAACACTTTTGTACTTCTTTTTAAGTTTAAGCTGAAAGGGGATGACAGGAAATATAGTATTAAAACTGTTCCATCCCCATTTATTGTTTGACATTGTGTTGAATGGCGGAACTCAACTGTGCGATGTTATTAATATTTCAATTCCTCGAGTGGGGATCGAACCCACAACCATCGCGTTTACAATCGCACTCGTGTCCCTGCGCCACAATGGCCTCTTGTACAAATTAAATATATTTATCCTATAGTGATTTCTTTATTTTTATATTAAGCTGGTTTAAAATAAAATAAATAGCTCTTATTTTCTGGTAGTTAACCTTATGGTTTTCAAACTTGGGTAAAATTCTGTTACCCAGCGGACACCGTACCGCATTAAGCTTGAACTAAACTTTTTAAGTTATGCACGCACACGTTCATTCTTATGTATTATATGCACTTTAAGCTCTACATAAAGTTTATTTTAGATTTTTTTTTAAAGTTACTTTGGTTACAACGCTACAAGAAATATTTTAGATTCTTTTTTCAAAGAAATTATAGTTCGTATATAGGCTGTTATACCTATAATTTACATATATATTAAATGTACATGTTTATAATTTGTGATATAAATATATGGAAAACATAAGCTTCCCGATGTATCCCGCATACAGTAAGATATTCAAAGGGAACCTAGTGTTAAGACACTAATTTCTTCACTTTCCTTAAAATTTTCGAGACATTGCGTACTAGCGTGCGAGTGGTGGATCTCAACGTCGCGCTATCTACAAAAAACTAAAAATTACCTATTGATGTCTCCGGATACAAGTGCAACAAACCAGGTCAATGCACCGGGAAGCAAAGCACATCTGCATAGGAAACAGTGTCAAATTATTTTAAATGCGAATCACCCTCGCTAAAACTTTTCGAAGCTTTAGGGGAGATTATTAAGTGGCCCCACCAGCTTTGTTAGAATTCTATTTCATTGTTCATTATTTCTATGCGTAATTCTTACTAGGGTGTGCTTAGGTAAAGGGTGCTTATGGGTAGTTGTGCCAAATGTTCCTCTTGCTATCAATATTGAATATTTGAGGTGGTGGTAGCAAAATGGGGACGCCGGCTGACCGTAAGCGAGATGTTTAAATTATTTTTACTTTGCTGTTTTTCTACTTTAGTTCCGTTCCGTTCCTTTTTAATTCCAGAATCTTTTGACTAATCTGTTTATAGTCACAAAACTAATTGCATTATGAATCCAAAAAAGAAACACTTCCCGTTCTGGCAGATAAAGCGCGGCAATGAGTTTAATTTCTTAATACACATTGTCTCAAAAATTGGGTGAAACTCGGAAAATGGTTCCGTTTCCTAAATAGTAAAGGAAGACGCTGTCAAATTATAATAATAAGAATAAGTTAAAGTTAGAAATAAACGCAATTTTTACTTAATTTCACAATCAGAATTGAAATTCAAAGAACTTATCGACTTAACTGTCCATTTTTAGCACCATTAATACATCATCACATCACATCTTGCAAATATACTTAGATGTATGACTGACTGACAGTGACAGGCGAGTTGACGTCGCGTCGGGGGTCGCCGGTTCACAGCCGGCGCCAAGCGGCAGCTGTGCGTGAATCCAGATAAGAGCCTACAGACTATTTATTTATAGACACAGTGTTTATTATACGTCAATAAGGATTGCCATAGTTAAAATTGTGTTGTCATCTTTTAATAGTAATATTTAATTTGTGCTTTAAATTATGAGCTTTTTTTAAAATATTTCTTACATACATACTCGTGTATAGTATAATCATTTCGAATGTAAATGAAACCAGTTTCACTTGAGGAAATGAAATTGTAACATTTTTATTTTCTCTTTCTGGTTCGAGACAAAGCGTGGTGTTGGGTTCCGCCACCTAGCCTTCTCTGCTATGTGCGGGATACGACGTGAAATAAAAAAATAATAATAAAAATAATCTTCATAAGAGCTTAGACAGTGGATTCTATAGTATATTATCTAAAGGTGTAGTTGTAAGCGAAGCGGGATGATAATAATCATAGTACTGAAAAGAGCCGCCGCCTGCATACTAATGTTACCCAAATCTTGCAATGAAAGGACAGTCTCGTCTAGACTGCACTGAACCCGTATACCCAATTCAATATTCATATTTTGTTTAATTTTCAAAGGTATGAACATAGTCATTGTCTGTGAGCTTAAAATTTGAAAGTTTGTTATGTATATACTACTTCGTTTAAAAAGTTTAAATTTGGCATATAGGTAGGCTAGGGAGTGTAAAGGAACACTGAGATTTTTTTCTAAATTCCTATGATTAACGGGAGAATAGGGGAATTTCTGTTGATATTAAAGCTCACGTGAAATACTATGGAGGCGATTACTAGTATAGATATGTATATATGTGCATATTACTTATTATGTAAATATAAACAATAATTATGATATTTTTGTACAGATTTGGTTATTTAAACTAGCCAATAATGTTATCAGATAGGCAAAAAATCTATCTGTCTGTCTGTTAGTTTATTTGACAATAGTAACAGCTTAGAGTCAAAAACATTTTTTTTATTTTCATTTTGGTATTGATTACAGGCCATAAAATTTATGAAGAGATGAATACGCATATATTATATCTGTCCAATTATCAAACATAACTATAAATCTTACTTAACGAATACTTCAAAGCCGACAAAAGTGAGATGAGTATTAAATTGTAAATTCATTAAGAAATGTAAATAAATTCAACATATGTCAAACATATGCCAACAAGTAACATTTAAATGACGTAAATAACTTTATCATGTCATTATAGAACTTAATTTAGAACAAAAGAAGAGTTCTGTCTTAACCTATGGTTAAAATTCATACCTAAATTGGGTTCTTCTGGCACGCCTATTATGCTTAATGTATATTATCTAGAATTTTTTTTTATAATAGATTTTCTATGATAGGCAGATTGTGGCGCTGGGTAAAAACGTGGAGGTGCGTGGGGAATGATGTGTCTTAATAGGTTCTTCACTCTCTATATATTTTTCTTTACCTACTTCAAAATATTGAAAATGCTTCAAAACAAACAAAAAATAGATAAAAAATAATTACGATTGAGAAATATGACAACCCTCAAAAGTTCATCACTGCAAGGAGTTACGCGTAAAAAAAACCAAAACGAAAGCTTATCCCTCGAGACACAAAAAGTTGTAGTTTTGTGTGTCATTAACTAAATGCGTCGCCAAAAGTAATTATAGTAATGAACGACTCCACTCCGTTATGGTAAAAATGTTTATTATTAAAACCTTTCTAAAGTTATTCGTTTCCTGGGTTTTTTTTTAACTAATTGTCAAATTTCCAAGTAAAAGTCATGAAAGGGCAAAAGTATTAAACAGAAAGAGATATAAAAAAAGACATGAATCTTTTAATATTATTACAGTGTTATTCTACAATAATGCTTCGAGCGACAGAAAATGGGTGTGTGAGAACGGATTGTCATACACTAGGCGCGCTCTCCCTACCTTGCTATTTGCGGGATACAGCGTGTAGGAAAAAAAAATTGAATAAAAGTATGAAGAAATGGTGTAAAAAAATAAGGATAGAAAAATATTTTTGAGAAACGTGTAAAAATGTTAGAAACTACCGTAACCACCTGATCACTAAGCACTTTCTTAATATTGCCGAAATTCTTTTTTTTTTGAGACATTGCGTACTAAATGGCGGAACTCAACGCCGCGGCTTGCATACAAGAGCTTTTATTCCTCGAATAAAAATATTTTACTTATAAGGTATAATTTTAATATACATAATAATATGTCTGTCTGTACACTATTTAAAAAGAGCCACTAAATAATAGTTTTCTTTGTCTCAACGAGGAAATAATGAAGAAGTTGATTGTGAGCGATGTTTGTAATTTGTATCGGATAGGATTTGCATACTATTCCAATTAGACACGTGACGTCAATCTGTTGATTCATACTGGACTTGATGAGAGATGGTCGCTTTATTAATGTTCCTTTTGTTTCATTTTGTTTTGTATTTAAGTGCAAAGGAAAAAAAATGATTATAAATGCGACGGTTGTGGGTTCGATTCCAACCAGGATGAATTATTAAACAACACAAAAGAAGTCAACAAACAACACAAGTCGTCGAGTTTCACCACTCAACGCAATGTCTTAAAAAATGGTGGTAAGTGGGGCACGGCGTGTCTGACATTGCGTTTCCTCTGCCTATCATGTTATATGCGGGATACAGCGTGAATCTATTTTTATCTTTACTTAAATTCAAATACCATTTTGGTATAGTAGATCAGTGTTCGTAGTGAAATGATTTTACATCACACCGAACTTAAATAGACACCAATTACTACAGTTATATCTAACACAACGGTTTTTCATCGTTTCATTTCATATTCAATCAAAATAATGAATTTTCAGTTCAGTGATGTCAAGAGGATTACCTCCTGTGGGGAAGAGGGGGAAAAAAGGACCACCCACGACACCACCCATGACACGTTCCTGTGGACTTCTTTTGAGAAATATTTTTCCCTGTAAATGGTAAAATCCTCTATAAGAAATATATTTATTTTATCTAAAGAATATATATCTCAATCATCAAAATCACATTAGATGTTATAAATAAATAAGAATCAAAGTCAAAATGCTAATACTTATCTTAATGTTACTGTTTTTTTATTTCGGTTTCAAACAGTTTAAATGTACTGAAATAAGTTTAGACCCATCGTGGCTCAGTTAACGAGACTTCAGTGACAGAACTCAACGCCGCGGCATAACCTCGACACCATAGCGAAGAAATGAAAATATAAAATTACCATTACCTCAAGTGGGAATCGAACCCACCACCTGTCACGTTTACACTAACAAATTTATTATTATTTCTAAATATGCCCCAACTGAGAATAACAACTTTCCCTGCCAGGTGGTTCCAACGATAAAGCGAATCCACTTATTGCAAGAACCAAAGTGAAAACCCACGAACGCAAACTTCAAGTATCCGTACAGTACTTTTACTCTGAATACGTTTTGTTCTCACAATGTACACTTTCTCAATATCAGGTTATTGAACTTATATAGGTTTTTGTTCAAATAAAAACTAAAAAGCTTTTATATGTTAGCTTTTGTAGCTTTAAATTGAAATATGTAAAGGAATAGTTGACGTTTTTTATTAAGGTGTTATGGTAAATATTATGTATGGGTTACATGCATTGACGAAATGAATAAATTCTTTATTCAAACTAGTTTGTTTTTAAACGGTTTTATTTAGCTTACCCCGTTTGTTTGTTTGGGTCAAATTTAGTAATTGAAATTTAACCCTCTTTCCGTTAACCGATTGATCTGAAATTTGGTATACGCCTATGATTCTGGTGACAATACAATTATCCATATTCAATATTATTGTAAATCCAAGATGGCCGCCGCTACAAGATGGCGGACAACTTAGTTTTTTTCAATCCCATCAATATGGGTATCAAATGAAAGGGCTTGTTTCTTCAAATTCAGTGCACTATACAAAATCAAAATCAAAGAAAAAAAAAGTAAAAAAAATATTTTAAGTTAAACGGTTTTATATTGCAGATAAATGTACTAAAAGCTAAAAGATAATTTCATTGAAATTATGATTACTAAAATAAAATCGTGGGGCACGTCCAATATCTACAATCGAAAGACCCACCATTCACCCACCTAGTGGTTATTTTAGTAATCACAATTTCCATTCGGTCTAAATAAGCAAAAATAAACCTAATTTACTCTTAACAATGAATCGTGTATTGTATTTATTGTCATCATGGCGCAGTACAACTTCTGAGTGTACAGGCGATGATAGTAATTTTTATTTTTGTGCAACTTTTATATTCCACATAATAAAAGAACCTAGCCTCCCTCTCTTCCTCTCATAGTAGTACGGTAGGCAAAAGGAACCTAGTGTTAAGAGACTTCATTTCCGATGCACTACCGTCTAATATTCGAGAGCTTGTTTTGATTTGATTTTCGTAAGCTTCTTAAGTAGCCACACTTAAAGCCGCGCTCTGTCTCAGAGCAGAGGGAAATCAAAATAATTGAAAAATATTATTAGTGTTTATTTTCGAATAATAAACACTGACCCTATAAAGATATTAATAATAAGTCTATCGGTCACGGACTACTTCAAAGTGTAAGAAACATCTGGTTTTCAAGTTTCACATTATTATTGAAAGTAACGAATTAGTTTAATTTCAGTAGATGTTTTTATAAACAATATACGCCTACCTACTTAAACGCCTACTTAAAAATTAATGAATGTGCGTGCTTACTTATCGTCTTTAAGTTCAGATTGGCTTTGTTATATATGAAAATATTTTTATTTTCATATAAAATAAAGGTCAAATATAATGGATTTGTTAAATGTTGTAATAACCGTAGTAAATGTACAAGAACGAAATATCAGCAATTTTCAGCTTATGTTTTATACCGCTCATAGAGTGTAGGTAGCGAAACCGAACTTTCCAGGGATTGCGTGTAGAATGATAGAACTCAACGCAGCTATATATAATTACTTCTCAGCGCGAGAAAATGAAAATATTATATATTACATTGATTCGAGTGGTAATAGAACCCACAACCGTCACGTTTATAGCCACGCTTGTGCTCCTAAGTTACGACCGCCACAAATACTTACCTACTTAAGTTTAAGGAGCTTACAAGTTTTATAAAGCGTTCAGAATATTTTTTAAGTAGCTGTAAGCTTTTCCCACAGGGTAGGGAGGGACAGTTCAGAGTCAAGACATTTCGTTTATAATAATAGCTATTTTTTTTTGATAAATTCTTATTTGTTATTTTATTATCATAATGGAACTTGTCTTATTCCATTATGATAATAAAATAACAAATATTTTTTTTATCTATTTTATTTATAGTTGTGAGTACAATCTGCTTTAACATTAGGTATAATAAAATTATCTTCTTTTCCCTGTTACACATACAATGTCTTGAATTCGAATGAGCAGCGGAAAATGGAGTATCTTGACATAACACTGTCTCTGCTATATGCGGGAAAACGCGTGAAGCTGAAAATATTCATTATATCGCTTAAGACACTTTGTTCCTTTCGTGGAGCAGGGGCACAAGTGTAAGACTGTAAATGCGATTGGTAGTCGGTTCAATCCCTACTCGAGAAAATGAAATATTTATTTAAATGTATATTTTCATTTCTTCGCTTTGGTATTGAACTAAATCGCGATGATAAGTTCCGTCACATAATGCCGTAATACCTCCAGAATTTGGCGAAAGATGGGGAACGTAGCGTCTTAACATAAGGTTCCCTTTGCTTACCCTACGACTACGACAAAACGTGGAATGCTATAACCTAAGCCTGTAAAAAGTGCGACATCAATATAAAATAGAATGCGGGCGCATATGGAGATGAGCTTATTTCAGCCTACGATTTAATCTCTTTGTAGAGCTTTACAAGCGACGGTGCTTTTACGCATTATATTGTCAATATTGATTTGTAATACAATTGTGGTAAGGATTATTTTAGTTTTAGGCTGTATTTGACATATACTAGGGTAGGTAGAGGTGGAGTAGGGTAGGTATAGGTGATGGTGGTCCCCACGTACCACCCAATTATCTAGATGCGTGTTGAGTGTCGGAATTAAACGCTGTGCTTTGTCAGTAATAAGACGAGACAGAATATAAAAATATTTCATTAAAATTAAAATGAAACACGTTTGTATTTCATTTCCAGTCATTTACAGTATTTACAGACAGATATAATGAGAATTAATAGTATTTGTTGATAGTATATTAAAGTAAGAAAGATAATATCTCTATCTGCTGTTATCAGTAACGCCATTTTTCAAACATTTGCTTTAGACAGGAATCGAATCCAAACCCTTTACATGTTAATTGAATTAAAAAACAACAAATGAGGAGGCGTACCGCGTACCCCGTGCCCCGGCGGGGTGTGGTGACGTCACGTCCCGTCTTGACGTCACAAGTTCACAGTCAATGTTAACAGATCACGGCCACTCACTGCACTGGCGACTGGCGGGTCTGATGAAGGTGGGTGGGTGGTTTTGTAAACAATATATATGTAATAGGGGTGTGTTGAGCTTTTATTGTTATTTTGTATTATTATTAAAATGTATTCGTTTCAACAATCCTACAATACATTAAACAATCCTGGATTATTTGAATGCAAGAAATAATAAAATAATAACAAATTAAAAGAAGTACTCTTACCAGTATATTCCTAACTTAGTAAAGGAAGTATATACTCTTACCAGAATATTTCTCCAGTAAAACGTTTAATATATTTAATGTAATTTGTGAGTGTAGCTGCAAGCTCTCGTGCATTGAGAAGGTCAGGTCGACACCAGGTAACACTAAATTAGTACTTAAACTCGATTTAGTACAAAATTTACAGGTGTTTATATTTAGTATAGATTTTACGTTGATAATAGCAGATGTTAAATGCAACTGAGTAAAGATTGATATAATAATTTAGACTAGTGTATTAATTCATACTGCTATCCATATCGACGTTGCAGCTTATCTTTGTTTATAATAAATATGTAGCTGTAAAGACCTTTTGTATTTTTTCTATATGAACTGACTGAAACTTGGGGTTCTTTAAATCTGATTTTAAAGAAAAAAACCAAAACTTATATGACCACAGTACTGTTAATTATATTTTTTTACGTTTCGTTCCTCAAAAAGAAAAACCCTTATAGGATAACTTTGTTATTTGTGTGTGTGAGTTTGTATCTCTGAATGTTCATTTGTCAAGACAATATCAGGATCGCGTGGACGTATAAAATTAAAATAAATATGAAGTTATGAAGTTGACTGTCCTTTAAAGCACAGTAAAAATAAGCTTGCCCAACAATGAGTGCAATCATTTCAGTCTCCTTTATATTTAAATGATAGAAACAACAATTATAAGCTTCTATTCGCAATTCATTTAATACAAAACTTCGTACTTTCCGTTAGTGCACAATCCAGAAATTGGTACGGAACCTTCAGTGAGCTAGTCCAACTCGCACTTAACCGATTTTTAAAAATATAACAAGACTTCATTACTGGCCAACACATGTTATAAAAACACTCAATCGTAAGTATACATTATATTTTTTTCTTTATTTCATACAAACAAGTAAAGCTGCATCTTGTTTCGCCCTGCACTACCGTAACTGCCGCCGCCTTGTCCAAGGTCACGGTTATTTATAGTGCATTGTACCGACACTACAGACTACAGGCAAAGCTTTACGTTCATTTTATTGAATTACAAAGATTTACCCGATACGGCGGTCGTTTCTGTTTCTTGTTACCTATAGTACATTTGCTTCAAATTTATTGATATTTTCGTAAATTGTACTATTTAATAAGATTTAATTTATTTGTGTAAAATACGATAAGACTTAAGATATATAATAATATATTATGAATCATCATCATCATCATGTCTTGGTGCAGGTTTGAGTTCAATACACAATGTCTCGAAAATTAGGTGGAAATTGGAAAACGGAAAGACTTACCATTAGGTTCCTTATGCTTGCCCTGCTATTTCTATTATTTTTATACATATGTAGATTCGAAATCAAATTTAAATAATTCTTTACAAAAATAGACACTTGTGCGCACTTTTGAATCGTTGAATGAACGTAGAGCTACCACTTCCGACTCGAAAGGATTGATAGAATCATATAAATCTATATAAGATTTTTAATATTTATTAATGCATAATAAAGTGCAGATATGGTGTACAAATTTACTTTATTACTATATACCAATAATGAAGATTGTCTCCAAGGCCGGCTCGTCTCGTCGGTGGTCGGCGGTTCATATTAATTGAGCCATGACTGGCGTTGGAGTACGTTCCAATACACGCAATTGGTATATAATACCTTTGTAAATAGCATTCAATATTTGTATGACCTTACTGCAGTTCTCGGGTTACGCGCCAGACCGCAGTGGCTAGAGTTGGAGTCTTACGTTATATATTATACTTTTTTTTGTATTGTTATTATTATGGTTATAAATTATTTATGTATAAGCTAACTTGGTTTTAAAACGCATAAATGTTTGGCCTCGTTCGTCGCCTCGTGATCTTCTTCCAGTATCATCGTCTATGACATTTTTTTTTCACCGTTTGCTTAAAAAATATTTATTATATAGTAGTATAGGTATATACTTATATCAACTATTGTAATATTTCAGAATTGTAAGTGAACAGATTTTTATCTTTAAAGTTAGCTTAGTGTTCTATCTGTTCCAGAAATCTGTACATCTGACAAGTTTTGTCAGTTCAGACCGAGTTGGAGATCTTATCGCAGTTAGTTAACAGTCTCACTCCGGCTAGCTTCGTGTTAACATTAAAAAGGTAATATAAAAAATATTTTTTTTCGAAAAGTCTTAACACCTTTGCCAACACTGCTACATGAGGGATGCATGAGGGATACGAAATCTACAAACTTGAAAGTAGTGAGAAACGAACCTGCCCTCTAAAAAGTCTAAATTATTTTGCTATGCTTGTTACAAATTATAGTGTTGACTAACACTTACAAAATGTTAAAAGGAGAGAGGAGGTTATATACCTTTAATCTCAAGCACGAAATATCTCGACAATTGGATCTCGACATATCTCTGCCTACCCTGCTATGGATACAGCGTGAAGCTATAAACAAACAAAAGCAACTGAATGTGTGTTATTATTGTCAATAATATTGATAAAGCCGTAAATTTTCCAAGATTTCCAACTCCTCTTTGCAAGTAGCGTCAGTAGCAGCCTGCTCGCGTCACTCCACTCGGATATAGAATAATGAACGCGACTGCACTCATTCAAAGCTATTAATAGAAAGCAATTTTTCATATTATCGATTAGGTAAGATTTGCTGTTGTTTATTACGATTTTTAAGCTTTTGGGCAAAATATGAGCTTTTCAAACGTAACATTATTATATTGTTTTAAACAATCAATTTTCTTTATATTTTGTTCAGTTTTCATGTTTAATTTAAATGGCACTGGTCTAGTGTCGGTCTAATCGAGTGTTGGTCTGAGAATAGACAGCGACAACGTGGTATTCGCTGCTCCAAACTCACCTACTGACTTTGACTTGAATATTGGTTTTAACAATTTTTTAAAAAAATACCTACGGGATACATCCCGGTCACAGCAGGTTAGGCAAGGGAACCTAGTATTAAGACAGTCAGTTCCCCATTTCCACTGATTTTTAGAGGCATTGAGTGTTGAGTGGCGTAACTCATCGGAGCACTTTTCCTCTACATCAAAGCGAAGAAAATGGAAATATTAAATTTCATTTCCTCGATTGGGAATCGAACACATAACATTAAATTTCTCGCTCTGGTAGACAATGGGGTTATGTTCCGTCACTCAACACGTAACTTCTCGAAACAAAGGCGGTGTTGAAGAACACTTTAATAAATTAATAATTAAACATTAATGTCGCCTCCACCAGTAAAAACAATTTATGCTTAAATTCAAAATGAAGTCCAAAAACCCCAACATGGACAAGGATACGTAATTTATATTCCATCTGATATAAATTTTAGTGGCCATGGACGTTTGAGGGGAAGTGGGTCAATGTCAGGAGCGCGCGGCCTTTGACCGTCTCCGCACAATTGACACTTGTTCCTGATGCACAGCTCTTGACAAATTGATATAAATGAATGGATTTATTTTTATTGTTTTGGTATAACTTATTTATTTAACTTACCTTCACGCTTTATTTCTAGCGAGGTAGTCAGAGAGAACGGGATTAAGTCTCAGTATACCTCTTTCGCCTCGTTCCCTATACATGCCCTCCGAAGGGTCCTTATGTTTTTACGTGACCTTCCTCCAGTATATTTGAAACTGTGTTTTCGAAGATCAACCGCCCCCCACTTTTTTTTATGAACATAACTAAATTGTTATGTTCATAGTTTGTAATGGTCTAATCGTTACAGCAATAGAGTTGAATGGACTTTAATCGTCACTTCAAATCGCAATTCATTTCGTAACTCGCTGTAGAGATGATGCTAACATTCTTCATATTAAACATGACTGTTCCTATTTATATAGATTGAACTAGCAACTTCACGCGTTTTCCCGCATAGCAGAGTAGATAGAGAGATCCTAGTTAAAGGACATTCCGTTCTCACACAATGTTTGTTGAGTAGCGGAACTCAACGTCGCGCTTTATTGGTGTGGAGAAATGAAATCATTCTAATCTTACAATTAAATACAACCGTTGTAGTGCATTGGCATAGCGTCTAACTAATAACGCAAGGGGAATGAAGTTACGTTAACATTAGGTTCCCTGTGCCTACCCTGATATATGCGGGATACAGAGGGATTAAAAAAATAATATATATTTTAAAAAAGAATAAGAATTGTACCCATTCAAATGGCTTTAAATGTTTAAATAAGGGATGCATTCCGTAGGGATGGTTTGGACGCACTCGAGCGTGGACAGATAGCGCTGCCTGCTCGCGTAGAATGGGTTACATTTATGTTATTATTTATTAGAAAGCGAACACTTTAATATTAGCAAGTTTTAAGTACAAAAAAACATAAATGCATTGTTACAATGTATTTAAATGATAAAAGTTGAAAAATATTTTAATAATATTCTAACCTAGCAAAAACAAGGCGGGAAACAAAATAGAAACTACTCGTATATAAGTTGATACAAAAAAATATAAGTTAATAAAAAAATACAAAAAATCAAAACATTAATTTAAATGAAAAACAACAACGATCCAAAATAAAAAATCAGATAAAAAAACTTAAATGAAAAACTTAAACTCATACATTACGCAACCTCGACAATGGCGACAAGTGGCTGAGAGAGTGCCGGAGGCCGAGGGCACGAGATAAACAATCACCTCATAAATACGGCTTAAAGAGGAACCCTTGAGGAATCCTTTTTACTTTCGATTTTTTATCACTTTAATTTTTTATTTAATAAACTAGTCGTCGCCCGCAACTTTGTATGTGTGGGCTTTAAAACGCTGAAATTGATTTTTTCTTGTTCCGGTAAGAATTTTCATAAATTCTTTCTTAGTGTTATTTTCTCTGCTTATATATTTTGTGTTTCTTAGTGTTGTTTTCTCTGCTTAGAAGTCAGTAGTTCAGTTTTTAGTTTATTTAATTAGTCAGCAACAGGTGAGTTTTATAAAACAAAATCAGCTTCACGCTGTATACCGTACACAACAGGGTAAGCAGAGGGAACACAATAATAACACACTCCGTTCTCCACTTTCCGCCGAATTCTGGAGGCATTGCGTGTTTAGTGGCGGGATTCAACGCCGCGCTTTTGCTTCGATACCAGAGTGGAGAAATGGAAATATAAGCGTAAATAAATATTTCACTTCCTCGAGTGGAGACCGAACCCACAACCATCGAGTTACAGTCACTCTTGCGTCACGGCGGCCTTTTTAATTTTTTAATATATATACATTATATTTGATAATTTATATGTAAAAATAAAAATTACACATAAGTAATTTGTATTCTGCCCTTGTCTTTACGTTTCGAAATTCTCACTTACGACATTTTTAAATACATTCAATAGGCGTTTAATTTCGGGGTTTTTTTTTAATTCAATCGTTTCGAACTTGTACTTAGGTCACATTGTGTGTAACATTACCTGTTGTGAATTAACTATTACTGTATATAATTAAAAGCCATTACAAAATATTTTATGAATATATAAGTTTTCTTCAAGTTATAAAAGTGCATAAGTAATACTTATATTTTTTTTAATGTCCTGCTTCTCATAAAGAAACACTTATTGATATAATTATTCATTTAAATAAAAAAAATAATAAACCCTAAATTACTTTTAGTTTCTGAAAATTTTTATAAACAAACATGAAAATACACTATATAATATGTATATACACTTACAAAAATAAATTTCAACAACATCACATATATTCAGGTCCTACTGGCATCCTCCTTTTTCGAAGTCGGTTAATTATATCACCAATAATTGACCATGACCAATGTTATCAAAAATTTACATCAGAGATGAATATTGACAAGAAAATCCCTATAACGTGTTGTTAGCAAGTAACTTGCCAAGTGGGACGAGGCTGCCTCTGGAATGCAAGCTAACTCAATTGAAGCTTTATTGACGATTCATTCTATCCACAATTAAGACTAATACAGAGACAGCGTTAAGCACTCACATCAGAGTGGCGTATTCATTTTAATCTAAATCTTCTCTTAGTGCTCCGCTATACTCCCAAGAAAACAAATTTCGGCGTTCTACGCCGTGAAGCTATTTACATAAATGGAAACGAATTAATAAAAATTAAAACATAACGTCCCTTCAGAAGAGTACTCTCTGTCTACTTGATTTTAAAATGCTAACAATTTTGTCATCAAAGTTTTTCTAACTTTTTTTAATATTAAGATTTTTGTTTATGTCAATCAACTTATTAAAAAGTTAAAAACTTATTAAAAAGTTCAAAGATGTCTATGATGTTTCTATTAAAATTATAATAAGTTATACTTTATTTTATGAAAAATGTTAAATAATTTTTAAGATTATTTCAAATACAAAAATGATAATAAAATAACATATTACAATGTAAATAGAAAACTCCCTCTGGAGCTACCGTATTAGTGTACATATGGGAGCAAAAAATATTAACATACATAGGTTAAGCAAAAATGTACAGAAATTTTATTAATAATTTATACGAAGTATTATTTATTACAATAATGAAATTATTTTCGAAACGTTTGAAATAATTTCATTTTTTTTGCATTTTCTTCGCTTTGGTAAGCACAGCGTTGAGTTCCGCCACTCAGCACTCAACGTAATGTCTTGAAAGTCTTGACTGGTAGTGGGAACGTAGCTTCTTAATATTAGATTTACTTTACCCTGTTTTACGCGGGATACAGCGTGAATTAAAAAAAAACATTAAAAAATATTCCACCCAACCCTAACCTTCTCTTCACTAACAGTTTATTTCGAGAGGCAACAATGATCTATTAAGAAAACCGGAAGATGATGAACCGGAACCGGAATGAACCCAGGAACCGGAATGACGATTTCTATCTATTTCGCATTCATTTTGCGTAACAATTAATATGTATAGAGTGTGAACACTGGCCATTATCTGAGAGTCATCTCAATATGAAAGGAACCGGCGCGTGCGCATCACGCAATTACCTATTGTAATATACAGGATGGAAGTGTCAAAAATGAAAAAGTTATTTTTTCAAACAAAATAAATAATAAAATTATCGTTTTAAAATAAAATGCCATTTGTAAAGTATAACATAGGTACGCACACACTTACCTGTCAAAGCGGCAACGTCGCATGCGTATGTGTGCGTGACACGAAATACAGGTATGGATAAAAATCGTGAAATGAAAAAAAAATCCTACGTCTAAATCGTTGAGGTACCTTGATTATTTTTTTTAATTCTGGGTTTGAAATATTTTACCCTATATGCAGTTTCAGTAAAAGAAGCGCTGCCTCTTCCACCCTGTATACTGTTGTAAATATAGCTTCCTGTAAAGCTTTGGTATAACTTTGTGAGCTTAATTGAAAGCTTATGCAGCTTTATCTATGAAGAATTTAATTTAATTTAATTATAATTTTTATACTAAATTCAAGTATTATACTTAAAAATTGAAGGATAAAAACGGCATGGCATTGTGACACAGTCTGACTTTAAATCGACGCAAGCGACGATTGGAGGTTCGTATTCATTCATTTCTAAGAAATATAATTATGTTAATTTCTTCGCTTTTTTATAATACAAAGTACAGCGTAGACTTCCGCAACTCAACACAAGCGGCGCGTCAGTATCGAAATGTCTGTGTTTCCCTCTGCCTATCCTGTAATATGCGGGATACAGCGTGAAGCCAAAAAAAGGAACGTTAAAAATAAAACAATGATAAAATTTCAATACGTAACCTCAAGATACTACAGCAGCGGAATACTCAAGAGATAATAGTCCACTATTCAAAATTACACGACAAGGTCTCAAGACACTACGCGTACTTGGTTAACAAATGTACAAACCGAATTGTTCACATTAAATAATGTAACCTTTGTGCGACAGAATATCAATTAGCTTTAAAACATTTTACTAGCCTTTGAATAAATCGGTGGACATTCATTGATTCAAATAAAAAATGGCCGTCCTTTGCTCTACGAGGTTCCTTTAACTCTCCGAATAAATTTAAGTTAGTTGTGTTTAGTTCTAAGTCATTAAATTTAGTTTCATATATCTAATACCTTCGTGGTGTATTAGAAAAAAAGGAAAAAAAAACTTCTTCTCTCTGATTGTATTAGCGATGACTGTAGGTTCAATCCCTATAAAGAGGTTAAATTTAAACCACTGTGTTCGCTCCTCTGGTGTTATTTAACAACTACCTTTTACCTCGTAGCGTACCTAATTCTTTAGCTTTATACTATTAGGAAGAGAGGCAACGTGTTTTTCCTTGTCTCTTTCTTCTTTCTTTCTTTGACCTTCGAGATCATGCTGAAGGAACGTCACTTAAAGCACAAATGCAGTGAACTGAATGTAGCCAGCCCGATCACGGCCGCAAGTCGATCTTCGTGGCGAACGTAGTGCCTGCAATTTCTCAGGAATAGAGTACCTTCCTCCATATCAAGCCGGTGTCAAGCCAATAGGGCTATCAGCATTAACTTCATGATCGAAAGGAATGAGCTGAATAGATATATAAATTCACAGAAAACAGCGAACGAGATGAAAGAAATATGCAGAGATAAAAATTAATAAAAATAATATTTATTAAAAGCAATAAGGTTGATTGAACAATTAAAATTGTAAACTAAATAACAGCCGTCCTCCATTTTACGACAGTCCTTGTGTAAGCCGTTGCCGGTGGTGTAAAGTTGCCGTAATGGCTGTTTGAAGGTGGCGAATAAATCCTGAATGGTTATTTATGATCTCGCATCTTAATCTTAACTTATATTAATAATATATAACTGTATTGCGTTAAATCCATTTAATAATCATTCACGTTTATATTGGAAACGTAGAGACTGTAATGGTTTAGCGGCATAATCTGAATGTAAATGCAAGGGTTGTGAGTTCGAGTCCCATCGATTTTTTTTTGGCGTAGCGTGGCATTGCTTTAGACCATTTAACTTCCAATGTCACGGGATTTGGTGATAAATGGGGAACGGAGTGTCTTAACACTACCCTTTGGCTACTCTTCTATATGCAGTGTAAATAAAAAAGTATCCATTTTTCGATAGCTGTATATAAGAAAACAGATGTCATGTTTAAATCATCTGCTACTCAATAGTAAGGTGCGTATAATAAACACGAATAAATCATAAATATCGTCAAAAGGGCCGTTCCAGGGAACATTTCCACTTTGACGACAAGTAAAGAGGGTAGCCCTGCAATATCATGAATAAGATATCACTTCGTTATAATTACTAAATGATGATGAATGATTTAAGAAACCCTTTTAGAGATTCATATATTGTGAAATAAATGAAGTCTATAATGCGAGTATATATTATGAGGTTATGTAAAAAAATTATGAGGCCAGTCGTGGCGTAGGGGCACAGAATGTGACTGTAACGATAAGTTGTGGGTTCGATTTCCACTCCAGGAAATTAATTAATTATGTTAACTTTAATACTTTTTGCTTTCTTTATCTTTCCTTATCCTGTTTTCTTTATTTTCGTCACTATGGTATCGAGGCAAAGAGCAGCGTTGAGTTCCGCCACTCAAAGCGCAATACTTCCAGAATTCAGCGGAAAATAGCGAATAGAGTGTCTTAGGTCCCCTCTGCTTACCCTGCTAAAAAATGAATAGTTTTTGTCGTTATATATATTTTTAAAAGCTTAGACTTAGAACACAACTTAAATATAAGTTTAGTAAAAATCAGACTGAGTACTACGGAAAAGAAAACCTAACTTATTAAGCATTTTTTAAGATATTGAACTAGTCATCGCCGGCAACTTTGTTTCAAAAAATTTCATAAAAAGTACCTCTTCGGGTTATATAAGCTTTAAAAAGATTAACAGATTTTAACTGGGGCTTATCTCATCTTTACCTTATCTTTTTGTAATTAATTTTAAGTTGTATCACGTCTAACAGTCGTGGGTGTTCCGACGGGGTCCAAGTGTGAACTTCCAAATAATCTTGAAATAGCATCGTGTGTGCAGGATTAACTGAGATAAGGCAACACACAGTTGTTAGAAGACGATTTAACGTCAAATTTTTAAGTATTAAATAAGTTGAGGTCGAGGCCAGTCCTTGTGGAAGATTGCGACAGTAAACTCGACATGTTGTGGGTTTGATTCCCAGTCAGGAAAATTAATTATTATTTTTTTTTTTTTCATTTCTTCGTGCTGGCGTCGAGGAAAAGCACATCGTTGAGTTCTGCAAAAGAAACAAAAAGAAAACAATATATGCAAAATCAAAAGGTAAGCGCTCGTATCTTTTAATTGCGTTAACTTAAAAGTTTAATTTCTTTTGTACTTCATGAATATTTAACATAAACCAGGACATTTAACTTCAGCTTTTTACAAAATGATCTGGACAAACTGACAGACGGTCAAGCAAACACACGAACAATCAACAGATCCTATAACAATTCCTTTCACTTTTGTACGTTACTTCGTTGTATGGAACCTTAAAAGTCATATAAGCTGTCAATATTTGACTTGAACGTCATAACTTTCATTCGTATCCTGAATAATGTAATCTTCAATATAAAATATATAACAAGTATTACATATGAAAACACTATATAATATAAGCAGTAAATAAGAGTTCACAAATCTCCCACGTCTCTCGAGTCCTCTGGATAAAGGTAAGCTTTATCCTTGCGTATTTTTACTTACTCATAAATATTATGTTTTGGGCCGTGACTGCGTTCTACAAAGAAAATAATATTTATGTGCTTGCAGACCTTGGAATTTTATTGAAATATTCATTTATTTATAAGGGTACGTCGTATGTTATATAGGTACGCGGTTGTTGTGGGTTCCATAGCCATTGAGGGGATAAGTTATAATTTATTTTCTAGATATGGTAAGACTAATGTTAGCGTTGGGTTCTCCTATTTAATATTCAAATATCTATTATATGGATCGAAAATGGAAAATAGTGTTCTCTTTAGTTAATGTCAAAACTGACACCGAGGAATTCAACATTTATATTTGCAACGTGATCTTATTTCCATCACACGAGTGTTCCTGTGGTGGCACAGGAGCACAGCGTCTGACTCAAAACACGACAGTTTTGGGTTCGATTTCCATTCAGGGGAATGAGTATTCATTCATTCACTCTGGAAATAAAACGCAGCAGTTTTCACCTCTCCCTACCATGTGCGGGTTACAGCGTGAAGCTAAAAAATTTTATTAATTTAAACCTCCTATTTAAACCTACATTTAACTTATATTATTCTTGTTATATCATGTCATGACTTGGCCATCTCTTTCCGTGATGTAAGCTTTCGAAGTAATTCTAAGACTTAAGGTAAGGTCGTGACTACACTGTTTTATCTTACAACATATAAAGTTCTTATTTAATATTTAGCGGATTTATAAATAAAATTGAGACCATCTTGGAACAGCGGTACAGGATCTTACTGAACCCATTTTCAGTGCTTACTTGGGTAAAGAAGATTTCCTCGCAAAGTGCGGTGTTAAGTTACGTTATTTAACGTAATGTCTCTAATCGGGCTGTGCGTGGAGAACAGTATCTTAGCACGACGTTCTCTATGTCTATACTACGAAAAACTTGTAAAATTAATAACTAATTTGTCTATGTTAGCAAGAAAAAAAGCTCAATATAAGAAAATCGTGGGCGCTTTAAATTTGCGAGTTCCGCTCGTTAAGTGGCTGCGGGCACGTGTAAGTTACATAGCTTTGTCTCGTTACTTTTCATGTCTTATCTAATTTTTAGATACTTATTTTTTAAAAAGAAAGAGAAAACGTAAAAATGGTCACTATGATCAACATTTATTCATTCTAGTAATGAGGTGTAAGGTTGTCTAATGTTAGATACAATATATTAAACTAGGAGTAGAACTTGTCGAAATGAAAATATTTTGTATATACTTTCTAAGAAAAATAAATTTCAAGAAAACGTATAAAAAATGACTAGAGCGGGACTTAAACTCGCACCCATAGGGGACTACCCAATTGCTCTAATCACTAATTCGTTCACATCAGGCCACGTTGAAGTTCTTTACGCTTGTAACAGTGTGGATTAACACTTTAAAAATGTAAAAAATATTTTGCATATTTTTAAATTACATGTAGTGAGAATCGAATTCTTGACCAATGATTGCAATGAAGTCAAGCTTAATTTGCTAAGTTATTTAGTAATTAGAATAGAAATAACTAAGAGTTATGTACACATAACACACTATAAGTGGTCAAGGTAACTCAAACCACAGGTGCAATGGGTTACAATATAGCTTATGCTTCCTCGACAAACGTACTATCCAATTCAAAAATATTTCTTCATTTCGAACTAGCAGTTCCTGAGATAAGCGTGATCAACCAAACAAACTCTTCAGCTTTCTAGAAGAAAGTATCATTTGGAGTAACCTGTTGATAATAATTTGCTTAACAAAAAAGAAATCCGTAACTTGTTCTTAGAAGTATTTAGATAATATTCAACGAGGTCTGCTACTTTCTACTATTACATATTATTATACTAGCGTGTTACATAAAGCTTTTGCCATTTATGTTATACTAATTTTATAATATGAAAGCTTTTATCTATGTCTATCTATACTTATAAGAAAATCGTACCGGACTGGTGTCTGTACATGAAAGATATATAAGAATAAACACCGGTTAAGTACGATTTGGTACCACTGAGGTTAAATCGGGAAGTACTTTTCATGTCCTGAATATTTAATATAAATTTCAGCGTTTACCTCCGCCTTTAAGCGATCTCGATATAATATCGGACAGACGGACAGATGCATATTAAACAGGACCCCTTATAAGATCCCTTATAGGATCCAGAAAACTCCGTATTATACAAAACAAAAAAAAAATCAAATTGAAATATATATACACATTGCACATACAGACCGATCCTCTACATAATCTTTATATTACAAAAAGATTTCTTAATACGTACAACGACAGTACTAATGTTCCCAATGGAGGGCTTCCGGGAAAGGTAATTACATCTCGGTTTAAACTCGCAAGCAGCGTCACTCAGGAAGAACCAGACTTAATAGTTAAATTATATTTGATTAGATGTGAATTTTGAGGATGTCGTGGCGACGGTTGTGAGTTCAATTCCCATTTGTGGGAATTAAATATTTTCATGTCGTTGCACTGGTAATAGGACAAAGGACGGCGAAGAGTTTCACAACTTGACGATGTCTGGAAAATTGGTCGGAAGATGGGAAACAGAGTGTCTTAGCACTAAGTTTTTTGTTTCTACTGTGCTACACAGTGTGAAGCTAAAAAATACCATAACTTTTTTATAGAACAAAAAAAATTTCCGGTATTTTATAAAATTATATCGAGTTTTAGTATTGTTAAAAAATTGTCAGGAACGAGTGTTTTTTTATTCGTAAACTTATTAATTTTACGAATAAAACTTACTTATATAAACTTTTCAGTGAGTGAAGCTATTGCGCTAACAATTAGAGCTAATAACAATTTACATTTCATTTCATTTTCATTCCCCCGTGCCAGAATCGAAACCACAATCCTCATATTTGCAGTCAGACACTGTACCATTCCTCGACGATCACCCATTGGCATTTAATTCACATTTTGCTATAAACGTCTTAGCTTTTACATTGACATGGTTCCGCGGTATCTAGATGTGAGGCACCAGGCATCTAGGCGGTGAGGTATTCAGGTTAAATACCAGCTTCGCTCCCATACGAGGCTGATCATATTTTATTAGAATATTGATTTTAATATTATCGTTACTCGTATGTTCCTCTTAATATGTATATTATGCTGATAAAAGACTTTATATATTATTATTATTATTTATATTATGTATGCACTATGTGGTTGTCATAGTATTATATTTTTGTCAATGCATACCTCTTTCGCCTCGGAGAAGGGGCCTGAAACTTTTAACGTGACCGTTCCAGGATTATGTGTGGCCTCGAAGGTCAACCGAGGTCTTCCCCTACCTCTCTTAACACTTTTTTTTTTAATTTAACGAGTTTTTTATAATTTTTGAATTACCTTATTAAGTACCTTATTAACACTAAAGTGCAATAAATTACATAAATTACAATTGCAACACTAGAGCCGCCCACATGTAACATGACGTGCGTACTATGTTCGTATTCATTGGGCATATCTTCACACTCGAACGGCCGTAAGTCTAGTGAATATAAATTATTATAATACTAGCTTTTACTTGCGGCTTCGCCCGCATCCAAAGGTTTAACGTGATATAATAGAATTTATTTTAATATAACTTTAGCTTACCTCGATTAATGGACTATTTTACACAAAAAGATTTATTTAATTTGAATTAGTATAGATTATCAATATATCTTTGAATTCATCTTTTGCTCAGAATCGTTGATTTCTGCCAAAGTCGTCCCAATTATGCCACAATATTGTCGAGATTATTAGCAATGTCATAAAACCTCGTTTTACTGTCACAGCAGAATGAAGATAGCCAGGAAGCTATAAAGTAAATACAGCCTTTGGATGGCAATGGAGGGTTAGAAATAAATCAATTAAATAACATCTGGGCAAAGTGTCGTTTTTAAAATGTTAGCTTTACACTGTATTCCGTATATAGCATTTGTTTAAATAAGCTTTGCGTGTTGAGCGGCGAAACTCAACGCCGCGATTTGTCTTTGTTCCCAGACATGAAGGCAATTCTCTCGAGTGGGAATCAAATCCACAATCGTCACGTTACAGTCGCGGTACAGTTATTTTATTATATTCATTTATATTTAAAGATATAAAATTTACACATGTAACACTTGTGTCACATTATACCCTCTATTCTCCGCCCAAATTTGAGACACTACGTGTTGACTAGTGGAATTCTACAAGAAAGCGACATAATATAAAAAAAAAATGTTTACAGCCACACACTAAAAAATATTAACTGTAAATCCCTCTACAATCATAATCAGTTTATAATTTTCTGTCATTTGTAGGTACAGTGCGTGTATAGACTACGCCTCTAGCCCGCAGACCGTGAAAGTTACCCAGCGTGGAGTAACGGTGTGCGTTTATGTCAAAAGTTTTACTGTTTTTATATACTTCCTGAATCATTATTGCAGATATGATCTAAATGTGTACAGGTTTATATGGTTTTGGTGCAGTGAGGTAGGTTTTTAGTAAATAGATTTGATTTAAATCGTTTTTTTATAGAAATATGTTTATTTGAATCGGTGGCTGTAGGTTCGATTCCAGTTCGGGAGAATGGATTGTTTTCAATTTCTCGTTCTGGTAAGAAGACGAAGAGGCGTTGTGCGCCACTCAACACGCAATGTTTCGAAAATAGGGTTGTGCGTGGGAATTGGTTTCTTAGGTCGTGGTTCTCTCTGCCTGCTCTGGAATGATCATATAAGGAATAAAACATGAAGCTAAAAAACAGTATTTTCTCGATTTCCGTCCGAATTTGGAACATTTCCTGTCCATGTCCGTTTTATCGTAGCGGAGCCAAGAAATGAGAATAATTAATTCCTCCAAGTGGAAATCGAACCCATAACATCCGCATTTGCAACCAAACGTTGTGCCACTGCCACGACGCGACGGCCTCGTGTAGAAAGTTTTGATATGCGAGACGTGTGTATGACATGTTAATATACTGTCATTCAAAACTGAAGACAATGCGTATTCTGCGGTTTGCCAACAAATATTTGGCAATATGGTCACTGTGGTAGAATATGTGGTAGAATAAAATAACATATAAGCATTTTTAGGATATCCAAATTCGTGCTGAAATTATATTATTAACAAGAGAAAACCAGTTAAGAATATTAATGAGTTGAGTCATATTTATTCGGAGCTACGGATGATTCAAGAAGAAGGGCGCGGCGTTCAGTTTCGCAACACATTAAGCTTTTAGTAGAAGCTAAAGGAAGTATTATTTATCAACATTTAATAAAAGTAATTTTTTTGCATCTTTTTTCCGCGAAGTGTGCAGCGGCAGGAAAAGCATAAGGAGAGACACTCCGTTCTCCAAATTCCGCTCTAAATCAATACATTACGGTTTGCGGACCTCAACGCTCAAATAAAAATATATTTTACTCAAGCGGGGATCAAACTCACAAACATCACATTTATATTAAAAGTCCATATTTATTTACATAAAATATTATAACTTGAGAATTTTCTTAAACTCGCTTAGCAAATCGTCTAAAAAAAGTGTCAGCACCTTTATTGCTTGTTAATTAAAAACTTTTTAAGCAATTAATTGTTTTATTATCAAGTAGACGGTGAAGGATATCACTTACAGATTACAATTGGATTTAATTTAACATCAAATTTTAATTAAAATGGCTATTAGTGAAAAGGATGCCGTCGAAGTAAAGTTGGTGTTACAGGCTGATGAGGTTATCGATTCAAAACCGATTTTGCATTTTTCTGTAAACCTCTTTCGCCTCGTTCACTGTCATCAACCTCTTCATACAAGTACATGCCCTCCGAGGAGTCCTGGGAGTTATTTCCGTGACCTTCCCCCAGTATTATCTATGTTCTCGAAGGTTAACCGAGGTCCCTCCATTTTTTTTTATTTTCAAAAAATCTGTGATTTTTAGAATAAGCTAACATATAAACCAATATAATTAAAAAGTGAGTGTCTCGTATCAATATAGTCAATAAATATTTGAATCGAAACGAAGCTTTGATTAAATTTCAAGGAAAACGAAGTTAATACGTCTCGGAGACGTCAAGATGGAATCAATATTCAGATGGGGATAGGATCTCTAAAAGTAAATATTTGTCACATTGTTAATATGACTGATAGGAGAATAAATTGTTACGAAGAATTATTTTTAGTGTTTTTTAACTTCACGCTGTATCTCTCATCAGCAGGTTGGGCAGAGTGATTCTAGTGTTAACACATTCCGTTTCCCACGCACCACCTTACTTTCGAGGCGTAGCGTATTCACTGGTCGAACTGAACACTGCACTATACCTGACCAATGTGAAGAATATACAGCTACACGCTTAATCTCGCACACAACAGAGTGGGCAGAGAGAACATAGTGTTAAGGCACTTTGTCCCCTATTTTCCGCCTAATTCTGTAGTGTTGAGTGGCGGACCTCAACGCCGCGCTTTGCCTCGACATCAGAGCGAAGAAATGAAAATAATAAATTTTCGCGTTTATAGTTACATACCTGTAACTATAAACGCGCCCTTGCGCCATGATTGGCCTCTATAATGAAAATAATTTATTCCCTCGAGTGGGACTCGATCCCGCCACCGTCGCACTTATATTTAAAGGTTGTGTCACTACGCCACGACGGATTCAGTAGCTAAAAAAAATAGACATGTTTTTAAACAAAAAATCACATAATCCTTTTATATCTGTTCTATTTTTGCCCATACTATCCAAAAAAGAAACAGCAAATACCATATGTATTTGCTGTTTCTTTTATCTACCGACATGCAAAACTCAACACTGGGCTTTGGCCAACAAAAAAAAAAAAATAACCCTCAGGCACAAGGGTGTGGATGTAACGCGACGGTTGTGGGTTCGATTCCCACTCGAAGAAGTGAAATATTTGTTTATGTTTATATTTCCATTTCTTCGCTGTGGTGTCGAGGCAAAGCGCGGCGTTGAGTTCTGCCACTCAACACGCAATGCCACCAGAATTCGGCAGAAAATGGAGTACGAAGTCTCTTAACACTAGGATCCCTCTGCCTACCCTGCTGTGTGCGGGATAAAGCGTGAAGCTGATTTAATTTAATTTTAATTTAAATGTACTTATTGCTTATGTTATTTAATCGTTAGGCATACGGTACCATAACTTAGCGCAACCGTAGCGTGTATCTATGAATATTTAATCTTGAAACATTAAACTTAACGAACACAAATCGATGTTTTGTTAGGACGTTGCATAATAGACGAGTTAATGCGAAACATACTAAGAAATAATGTAAATCACTATAAAAGGTAATAATTATGCTGAATAAAAAAGCTTGGAGCGCACGCTCAATAAGTATAGAATGATCATTTTCAAGAAAATAAAAACTGCTTTATACCCATATAGCGAAGTAAGCAGAGTATTTAGTGTCAAGACACTGTTCTTCGCTTTTATCCGAAACCAAAGCATTGATTGTTAATTGGCAGTATTCTACGCTGCACTTAGTCTAAATACATATATAATAAATATTGACAATCGTCATAGAAAGTAATTAAGGTGTAACTGCAACGGTTGTGGGCTTGATGCTTGGGCGAATAAATTATTTTAGTTTTCTCACTCTGGTAACTAGACAAAGCGCGGCGTTTAGTTCCGCCACTCAACAAGCAATGTCTCAAAATTTGGGCGGTGTATAGTAAACGGAGTTAAGCTTAACATGAATTTTCCATTGCCTACCTTGCTATATGCGTTATACAGCGTGAAACAAAAAAAATAAAGGAAGATAAACACGCAAAGTTCTATAAAAAGGTTTAGAACGTAAACTAAACAAGCATAATAATTATTCTAATTAGTTTATAAATATTTACATAGTATCGTAAGTATAGCGTAATAGCTTTCTTACGTGTGCTGTTAGACGAGATGAGGCCGTGAATTATTGATATTATATGCAAAATACACAAACAAAGAAATAAACAGGAAATGAATAAAATTAAATACAAATTATAGGTTTTATACTTATCTTGTGAGGCCAATTGTGGCGTGTGGGTTAGCGTGTTACTGTAAACGTTCAGGTTGTGGGTTCGATTCTCAAACAAGGGAATGAAATATTTAATATTTTTATTTGTATACATTATATAGGTACAAATATCAATACTTATAATAAAATCTAAATCCGTTGTAGCGTTGGGGCACAAGGGTGTAACTGTAATGCGACAGTTGTGGGTTCAAACCCACTCGAACAAATGAATATCAATTTATTAATATTTTCATTGCTTCGTTCTAGCACCAAGCCAAAAGCTTCGAAAAATTCGTCGGAAAGTAGGGAACGAAGAGTCTTAACACTAGCTTCCCTCTGCCTAACCTGATGTGTGCGGGAAACAGCGTGAAGCCGATTTATAATAGAATCATAACGAATCAATGTATGCATTATACGTGTACTATAATTTCAATTACGTGTGACTCGCATCAGAATGGTCATTCAGTTCATAGCCTTACAAAAGAACAAACAGGAAGTTTCATATTGAAATGTGAATTAAAGACTCTTTATACAAGTTCTTTGTGTAGAGATTTATCCGGCGTATCGTGCAATGGATGCTAATAGTAGGATTGCTTAGGATTGTTTATGTAATTTTACTTTTGTTTGTTTTTTCTTTTTAGATGAGTAGTTTTGAAATTTTAAATCTATAGTGCATACTATTTGGTATATATTGTTAAAATGTAAAATTCTTCTTTTTTATCTGTCTATCTTTGAAAGATTGCAGACATTGTTGGTGGACGGGGATGAGTTTTGATAAAAAGATAAAGCTAATGGGAATCGAAAGTGTCTTGCCACTGAATTCCCTCTGTCTACTCTACTAACATATATGCGGGAATAAAGTGTGAAGCAAAATTTAAAAAAAAAACAAGTTTCAGGGTAAAATTAAGATTTTATATTAAAAAAAAATACACGTAAATATGTATTATAATCTAAACACGTTAAAAACAGTACCATTCCAAGTCTAGTGAGCAGCGTGCACCGTACAGACGCATACTGATGTCTGACGTGATAGCGACACTTAGTCATTTCACTCACGACCTAATGCCTATTAATTCATTGTAAATGTAGACTTTTAATATAATTCTATTTCTAGTTCATACAAATGTGCTGTCCCTTCGTAATAAATAAATATAAAGTGGTTCCGTGAGTATCTGTTAGATGAAAGAAAAGTATTCAAGTGGGAAGGAATTCCTTATTTATTTTTATTGGGGAAGGAGAGAAATAAAACCTATTTACATTGTGTAATGACTAAATGAAAAAAAGAAGTTTTTCTTTTCAGTTTGATAATATTATTGCAAAAGGGAATTACGTGGAGGGAAATTACTGGTACTAAGAACATATTTATTTACATAATACAATAACAAAAATCAGATTTATTAGAAAAAAAGGATTGAAACAACGTAGTAAATTCCTTTATAAACAGGAATCATGAAAATAAGAAATAAAGCTGACATACTGTAGATGTTTGTCTTATCAGCTGTGACGGGAGCTGCGCCCGCGCATACTGATGTCGGATAGGCGCATTCTCACGGGATCTTAAAGCTTTATATTATTTACTTTTTGTATAGATATTGAATATGTTACGCTTCCATTTTATATAGTGCCTAAGATAGATTGTATGTAATAATTTTTTTTCTTAAGACAACCAGCATGATAATAAATATGCAAGCAGGTCAGACTAAGATAGTCCAATGTTAAGATACTGCCCTCCAATAAAAACTAAATTTCGAGACATTACGTGTAACGTGCTTAACATCGCACTCTGTTTTACTAGTGCGGGGAAATGAAAATCTATATAAAAGTAAATTATTCCCTTACTTTTCCGTTGCTGACTGGCAGACAACACACAGACGGAACAATTGCATTTAGAAGGTTGATTCTAAGAGAGAATATCCCTAAATTCTTGTAGGATCGGGATATCGGGATATTCAAAATGGGAAATGGGTGACGTTCATTAAAAATGGGTCTCGAACCCACATCCACCATGCTTACTGCACCAAGACGGTTTCAATATTCAATAGTATGTTATTTTTACGTGAAAACGGGTTAGATAGCCAGTCTTTGACGGATGTGGTGTTAAAGGCCGCGGGCCGATAGCGCGACCTGCTGAGTGCCGGCTGCCGGGGGCAATGACCGCAGCATCTCACATCTTAGCTGAGATCATGCATGTTTCCATTGTGTAGTTTTGTTTCTTGTAATACTGTAATTTCTGTTAGTCAGTTGAGAAGAAAATAAAGAGAGATAGAGAGTTCGCCACATTAAAATATCTAGTGCAATGCAATGTTTTTTTAAACTGCACGCTCCATTCTGTATATATCAAGATAGTCAGAGAAAACCAAATATTAAGATACTTCGTATTCTACTCTCCGTTAAATTTTCGACTAATGTGCGTTCTTGCATGTCGACTAACTAGCGGAACCAAACACCGCGCTTTGTCCTGAGAGAGAAACCATGACGGTAATTGAATATAAATTAATCCCCCACGTCAGAATCAAACCCATATCCTTTGCTTTTACAATTAGACTATTTATTAATAAGTTACTTTAGTGCATTTTTTGTATAATTATGTTACATTAATTTCCTTATTTAAATGGCACATACTATCTTTTCATTATCGGTTTAGAAGCAGAGCTTTTAAGCTTCATATACTATAGGTAGTACTCTATTCAGTATAAACAAGTTGAACCTTTTCTTAAGACATTTCGTTCTCAACTGTCCTATTCCTACATATTCAAGACATTGCTTGTCGAGAGACGGAATTCAACGCCGTAATTTATCTAACATTAATATTTGATACATCTATGAGATCTCGAGATAAACTTCTTGACAGACGGTCAGACTGACAACAAAGTGATCCTATGAGGGTTCTGTATTTACCTTTTAAGGTACGGAACCCTAAAAAAAGTAGTCTTTTAACACCTCGTCTAAACACATCCCGTGTTCCCGAGTTCCCGTGCACATGCACATTGCTGCACAGAACACACGTGTGTCGATTAACATTATCTCAGATCGAAAAATGGTTCTAACCCGCCATCGCTTCCTGTTTACGTTTCATTTTCTTCTTATAATATACAAATGGTGATTCACTTTGTTTGCATTATAATGATTTTGGTTCGGAATAATTTAACAAACATACTCATATGTTTGTTTTCTGACTAAATTTAATGCTTTTTTTCAGCTTCACGCTGTATCCCGCGTGTAGTAGGCAGAGGGATCTTAGTGTTAAGACAAGCTCTCCAAGGCAATGCGTATTGAGAGGCGGAACTCAACGCCGCGCTTTGCCTCCACGCCATGACGAAGAAATGAAAATATTAAATAATTCATTTCCTCGAGTGGGAATCGAACCCACACTTGCGTTTACAGGCCCGATTAGATAGATAGAATTAATATCTTATAATGGCCGCAATTCGAACTTTGAATTCTGTTTATAGAACTATGATACTAAAAATATGATAAAATTTGTATTATTAAGGTAAATTATTTTTTTGCACATAATGGTTGCAACATAGTCGACAGCACAAAATTTAGACGCGGAAATATTAACAATAAAAATATAAAGTCATCATATAAAGCAGAGGCGCGATAAGTGTGGGTTCAATATCTACTCGAGGGAGAAAGAATTATTTTCATTTTCTCGCTCTGGTAGTGAGATAAAGCACAGCCAATCAATATGTTATGTCTGAAAAAAAGTAATAGAAAGTAGAGACCATTGACTCAAGACTAGGCGTCTTTTCCTTTCTTTGCTGCTAAAAATATATTATATAATTTAAATGGCATTTTCTCATGCTTGTTTAACATATTTCAAAGGAATGTACAGAAACTCCTATACTCTAAAAAAAATAAAAACAACAACATGAAAAAGAATTTCACGGGACATCTCCCATGGAATTCTAAAATTCTAAAACAAAAATGATTCATCTATTTAAAGCGGCGCGCATCACGTCACATAAACAACCTGTTTCATGGATAATCTATTTTTACCTCAATCGGGAACCGAATCCGGCACTCCTTGACATTCTTCCCAATGTCATTTATAACGCGGGCTGTCGGCGCCGGCCATTTGTCTTGAAAGCTTAGGAGAGCTTTTCAAAGTTATTAGCGTCGTATATGAGAGAGGATTGAAATGATTATGATAATTAGGGATCATTATTAGAATTATATCTTTGACGTTTTTATTAAGACATTTTTATATTTTATTTTAAGGAATAAATTTAATAGGTTGGTTTGATTTTAAGAATCTAGTGCTAAGACACTTCTTGTTTGGATTTTCCAAGGGTGAGAAGAGGAAATTTTGAGGAAATATAACTTATTTTGTTGCCTTTCTCTAGTTTTTAAGTGGTGGCATTTTTCTTGTTACCACAGCGGAGAAATGAAAATAACTCGTTCCTATATATGGAATTAGAACCCACACCGTCGGATAGATGCTGTGCCGTTGGGCCATGACGGTTAATATTGCTAGTATAATAATGCATTTTATTTATTCTCTTATCATCCGACACATATTAATGAATGAGTACATTCTTAACATATTTATTAATTGATAGTATTTCTTATTAAAACTCCATTGGAACAAGCTATAAATTAGATAACGTGTTGACACAAGAACTACTCTCTGGCGGAGACATATTTATATACTTCCACTTATATAATTAATTGACAAGTATAATTTTATACTAGTGGCCCTTTTGGCTTCTTATTTTTGTTTAATTTTATTTAAGTGTAGGAAAATTGGTTGGTTGTGTTTTGCGCTCCAGACACTAGAGTGAAGAAAAGAAAATATTTAATATTTCATTTCTTCGGATGGGAATCAAACCCACAACCTGTCTGTCGCGTTTTAGTTACACGCTTATGCCATTACTGGTCTCCTCTTTATAGCATAATTGCTGCTTTTTTATTAATTTATCTACTACATTACATATATAGGAAAATTTTAATTTTAGAGACTTAACATCGTCGCGTGTTATTATTCTCATACGAATGTAGGTTTAAGGTATAACTCTATTGAGACAGAGCTTTGAGCTCTGGCTTATGTAAAGTAGTTGGTAGCAGGTACAATTCCCATTTCCACAGAAAATTATAGGATATCTCGGACTCTCAGATAATTCCATCTTAATAAAGGAACGAAGACGCAGAAAAAAACTAGTCATAAACTCATAAATAAATATATTGATTACATCATATTATTTAGAAAATATTTTTCTATTTAGATCCAAAAATCCGTTGAAAAAAGTGACAACTAGAGTGTGCACGTCAATACGTTGTAAAAATAATGTTTTAGAATAAATATAGATAGTTTGGCCGCTAGTGAGGAATGTAAGCGTGAGCTATGTGGTCTAAGACACGCGTTATTTAGTAGTGAAATTGAGATTTTAGCGCAGTGGAGTCTTGCTTTATCGCGACAGTTGTGGATTCGATTCTCGTTTGGGGGAATGATTATATTTCATTTATTTTCATTCCCCGACCTGATAGACGGATACCCGCGACGTTGAGGTCCGCGATTCAACAGGCACTGTCTCACAAATTCAAATGAAAATTGAGAGTAGGGTGTAGCTGAATTCAACGCCGCAGGTTATCTATTACTAGAGCAGGAACATTAAAATAATTTAAATATCGTCGTTCCCCGAGTGGGAATCCTCAAAATCTAATGTCTTTAACTTGATGTAGGCCTTAATTTTCTCTGCAATAGAGGACAGAGAGATATATCTCTAAAAAATAAATATATAACATCCTAAGCCAAACTTCACACCAAAATGCTTTTAAACAACAGATTTTCGCGAAACAATAATCTTCATTTAGCTTTATTATATTTTTTTCTCAACAGAAAAGGTAAAAGGATCTAAAAATAGCACTAGTACTCTGTAATCAAATAAAATGTATAATGTTGTATGTGGTTATTACAGTTATTTGCAGTTATTTGTCAATTTTCTGTCTGGAGTCTGAGACCAATGACCTGGTGGAGTGCGCTTCCTAGCGAGTGCTTGGAATTTTATATTATTTTAAGCCTAAAATGGGATTGTTCGTTAAAAATAAGTAAGTACTAATTATTATGGTTAACTTTTGAATGTAGTGTCGCTTGTTTTATTCTACAGTGAATTTTAAGAGGTTACTTGTGAAAAAAATTGCATAGATTGGTAGATTTATTTTATGTAAAAGCAATTGTTTTGATTACGAAACCCGTAAAGAATATATTCATTTCTTTTTTAGCTTCTCGTTGTATATCACATAAATCAGGGTAGACATATGGAATCTGAGTATTACGACACTCCGTTTCCTCCGCCTCAACGCGAGGTAATGAAAAAAATTAATTGGCCCGAGTGGGAATCGAACCCACAAGCGTCACGTTTATAGTCAAACGCCGGTACTTCACGATGGCCTACTTTATTACAGTGTATTTGTTAACAACGACTACTAATTGTGAATAGCTTTTGGGAATACAGGATCTTTTGTTTCTTTTTCTATATTTATTTAATTGTATTTGGCATTACGTTTGAATTCATTTTGATTAAAAAAAATGTATATTTTCTTTATTTAATATAAAAATATTATATAAAGACATCGTAGTATAAAAAAAAAGTAATTATTAGTTCGTAAAATAAGTTTTCAAGTTCAATTATTAGAACTTTGCGAGTTTAGCCAAAGAAAGTGATCTTACGTAGAGGCCGTCATGGCGCTGTGGCGTATCGTCGATGACGACGGTGGGTTCGATTCCCACTCGGCAGAATGAAATATTTGATATTTTCATTTCCTCACTTTGGTAGCAAAGCTAAGCATGGATGTGAGTTCCGCCACTCAACACGTAATGTTGACAGATTTCGGGTACATTAGGTTGCCACTTCCCGCTGCCTACGCTGCTATATGCGGGATGCAGCTTGAGGCTTAAGAAAAAATATATATAATATGTTCGCATTCTTAACGACTTTCTCCGGTAAATGTCTTTAACGGTTCAATATGGAGCAATTAACTGTACAACGCTATTCTAGATGCTACGGTAGTAAATGTGAGAATTGTTTCGAAGATATTGTAGATTAAAATCGCTTTATTTTAACTTTATTGAAATTGTGTTTAATGTTATCGTAGATTATTGGAAAATATTTGATTTTTTTGCTGACTCTATTGTAGAGAAATGCTTAATTTTTTCGTTATGGAAAATTCTGTTTTTTCCCGTTTCTGTTGAAACTTCCTCAGTTCTTCCTCCTATTACCAAAGCATACTAAATTGGAATTTTACTATTCCTGCGTTATATATATTATGCGATAGTTAACGCACGAATAAGAAACTTAGATACTAAGCTTTACATAATAATTCAACTGTCAATGTCTTCTATAACTCTATTTTTTCTATGAACCATTAAACTTTATTAAAACATTGTATGAAGTTTAAAATTGAATACAGAATGTCATACAGTGTGAGGTTTAACCTACATTGATAAAGGTAATCCCCATTTTTAAGATAAAAAGTCTTTATCATATGTCTAAATAGAGATTAAAAAATATTTATTGGACTTTCATCTTTATCTGTTTAGTAATTTATGCTTTAACAAAGAAAGAAGAAGCTGTTGTAGCCACCATGGTGAGCATATTCTGCTAATTTTATTGACTAAATTTGAATTTCCAGGTTTTGATAGATTCACGCTTTATCCATAGGTAGCCAGTGAACTGGAGCTGCACCATTCCACCAGCTCCACCTTCACCTCGTCTCGTTAAGACACCTATTCATAAATGTGCTCTGCATGATCCTCATGCTTTTTACGTGACCCAAGACCTTCTGTCTCTATTACCATTCATTTTGCCTACATAAATCTTTTGGTCATTCTTTCATTACTCTTTCGCGTGCCCAAGCTACCTGACCACGTTCTTCTTTATTCTCACCTGGGGACCTAATTCCCTCTATCTATCCTTCTGCGAGAAAAGGCGTGAAATTGTAAAAAATATATATGAGATCCGCATATAGCTTTTACATTTATTTTAATTGAATGTAAAAAATGTTATGTAAACATTACGTCGTACAGTTGATGAATATAAAAATAAATTATTACTCTTAAGAAATGAGAATCATTTTGTGCGTAATGGATCGAAAACATGTTCTAATTCAATTTATTACATTTATTAGCTTTGGATATACAAGATATAACAATAAATTAATAATTGAGTAAAAATATTTATGAAACTAAAGTTTATCTTCGTTGTTTATAGAGCAAGTAATTATGAAATTAGATTATATGTTTAGGATTTTCATTTTGTTATTATTGAATTTATTAACATTTACTGAGGCGCTCATAAATGTCAATTAGCAATAAATAGCAATTGGCGTTAAATTTGTGCAATAAGCTGTGGAATACTTGCAGTTACAGATTTAGCTGTATCCCACATATGGCAGGGTAGGCAGAGGGAACCTGGAAACCTAATGTTAAGATACTCCGTTCTCATAGACACGTTCCCCCCTTTTAGCCGAATCCTGGAGGCATTACGTATTGTGTAAAACTTGACTACAGTAATCATCATCGGTATAAATTACTGACTAAATGAATTACCTCACCACTAAAAAAAGTTTATTAAATTTATACCACAAAAACACGGTGACAAACTCAATAAACTAAGAGCTTGTCTCGTTACCGTCTCGTCGCGGGTGTCCAAAGAAGGCTTGTCTACCTACCTATATTACGGTCAAGGAGTTGTGGCCCACTGAAGTTAACCTTAGTTCGTTGCGCAGATGTAAATTTAGGATTTTTCTTATCTTTGATCATTTTCTTACTGACTCAATAATACGCAAAAGTTTGGATAGCCACAACTCATCAACCATACTGTAGTGTTTATTTCATCATTCTCAGCATTTCAACTGCTATTTAGGGAACGAAGCTATATAGCTATGCATATGTAAAACGCTTTACAAATATAACCTTAAAGAATATAAAGGTAGGGATCAAAATTGTGTGTTTCAGGTGACATGAATGCAACAAGCGTGTCGTGAAGGCCGAGGTCACATCGTCCAAAGTAAGAATTTCCGCTTTCTTGTTTTTAAATTTTTAAGCAATTTAATAAGTACTTGTAAAGTGACTGTTTGATAATACTGATGCTGAATAGAGGACCGTGTAATGTCTAAATTGGAGGTTGGCTTCTCCATTTTCAGTACAAACTTTTTTTTTTAAATTAAATTTTTATCTAAAAATGCGATATATGAAATCAAAAATATTAATAATCATAAATTGAATATTAATAATTGTATTGATCGGTTAATTAAATTCACTGTCAACCAACAACGGCGAATTTCAAATGAATTATAATTTTTCAATAATATTTGAAAGAAATCAGTTTCACGCTGTGTTTTGCATGTAGCAGAGTAGGTAGAGAGAACCTAATGTTAAGACACTTTGTTCCCCATTTTCCGCCGATTTCTGAAGGCATTGCGTGTTGAGTGACTCAACGCCGCGCTTCTCCTCGATACCAGAGCGAACACGATTGAAATATTAAATATTTAATTTACTCTAGGAAGAATCAAACTCACAACCTGTCGTGTTTCTGTCACACTTTGTAGCCCACGACTGGCCTCATGGAAAATTTAAAAGTAAATTAATGTGGAAAATCTTCTAAAGTACCAAAACTAAGTGGCTTGGCGCTTATTCCGTCATTGCAAACTAGAGAGAATTAAATTATTAAAAAAACACTTTGTTCATTTTGAAAATCAACGCTGCCCTTTGTGTGTCAGAACGGAAAAAGAAAAAGGTAACAAAATCATACTTAGGTTATTTTTACTTTTCCTTTTTCCATTTAACAGAAGCTTTTACATTTTTTTTAAATAATTAATTTGTCATTACTATAAAGATGATTCTATAGAACCCACGCATTTTGCTATAAAATTATCGAATTCGCAACCATAACCAAAGTAGGAACGAGTCAAACCTTAAATGGTAACAACCTGTTCCTAAAAGCCTTATACGGTAACGGTCATATCGTTATACGTTACCATATAATTTATTATGTAAGTTTGGGAATGCTGTCATTATGTATATGAATATGTAAATTAAATGTACATATAAGACAGATTGTATTTTTATTTCAAGATTTCCGAGGCGGTTGTGGAGAAGCGGCACTTGCGCACAGTTGTGGGTTCGATTCCCAAAGACAGGAATAAATTATTTTTATTACCTACTGGTACTTCCCTCTATCCTCCTATAAGCGGATAAACAGCGTAAAACTATAACAAAAAAAAAGCTACAAGTAATTTTAATATGTTCTCACAACTATTTATCAAATGACTTTGACGAAAAATATATTATTTAAAATACTTTAAAAAAACGAGTACCGACGTCCATTAATTTAATCCGAAATATCCCACGTAATATACAAAAATATAATTTAATACGTGTTACGTATATAAATACAATTTGATAAGCGAAGAAAATATAATAATAAATTGATACGTCCGTCCGTACGTTTCGCGTAAAATAGTCGTGTGACATATGGCTATGAGGTCGGCGGTTATAAATTTGTGTCTGGGGTAAGGCTTCGTGTACATTATTTTTCTTTTTTCTTTGGTGTATTGTTTTTTTTAATGTATTTAATTGGAACGGAGTGTCTTAAATCCCGTGGCTTGGTTCCCAGGTTCCCTCTGTCTACCCTACTATGTGCGAGATACAGCGTGAAGCAAAACATGGAAATGTAAGAAAATGAGTATTTTTTGTTAATAAAAATATTTAAATTTTATTACAGAGTAATATAATTTGTGAAGAAATAAAATACAGTATAAGTTTTGTACTATATAATTTAAAAACTTGTCATAAAATTCTCGACTGTCTTTAGTGATATTGATTGAGTAGCGGAATTCAACGCCTCATATTGTAGCTCGATAAAACATAAATATTGTAAATACATTGATTCTACCTTCGTCACATAATGAAACACTTTCTTATTGTGCTTATAATTGCGAAATCCAAAGAATTTTTTAATTTAAAGTCGATATGGTCGGAGCTTTAGACATGAGAGTGGAAAAATATCAGAAGGAAAAATGCAAACGAGCGTAAATCATAGCGACGCGGGGCGTGGGCGAGTGTGTTGTCTCGACTTGCTGGCCACTAGCTAGTGACCCGTGGCTATACTCGGGATTAAATTGAAAAATTAGCTTTACTCTGTATCCCGCACACAGCAAAGTAGGCAGAGGGAACATAGTGTTAAGACACTCCGTTCCCCACTTTCAACGCAACGCCGGGATTTTGCCTTAACGCCAAAGCAAAGAAATGAATGACCCTGGGCTACGAAGGCCTCAATTATTAATTGTAAATCTGTAAATTATTGATTTGGACTGAGGCCAATCGTGGCGTAGGGGCACTGCGTGCGACTGTCAACGCCACAGGATGTGAGTTCGATTCCCAGTGGAGGAAATTAAATATTTAATATATGCATTTCCTTGCTCCGGTGACGAGGCAATGCGTGGCGTTGAGGTCCGTCACTCAACACGCAACGCCTCCAGAGTTCGGAGTTACGCCCACATTCCCCAGGAACGGGTGAATCTTAACAGAAAAGAATATCTTAACACTAGGTTATCCTGCCTCTGCCTACCCTGCCATATGCGGGATAAAGCGTGAAGCAAAAATAAAAAGAAATTTCCATCGACATAAGGAACAAACTATGCGCAAATTATTAAAATATTTCCTAATGAACGCGATTCTCTGAATGGATCGCGATAAACATGTCCTACAAATGTACTGAGGTGTGCCATAACGCGATTATTTGGAAGAATAAACGCGAATTTAAGATTTAAATTATATTTTATTTATCTGTACCTTTTTTTCTTTATATTGTATCAAACTAATGTTAAGACATTCCGTTCCCCATACACTACCGAATTTTCCAATCATTGTTATAATTTTCCACTCAACGCAGCACTGTCCTGTCTTGCATATAGAAGTGAGACTTCTACATATAGAGGGAACATAGTGTAGACGCTTCGTTCCCAAGTCGCCACTAACCACTTACAGAATATAACTAATTATATAATTAATATATTTATACTGTTTTCAACAATTTTAAAATATAATTCTACTCTCAAAAACGCCTATACCTTCGAGCATAACCAACAAATTAACTGTTATGATCTAAATCACCATAAATTGCTCAATTACCTTGTTCAGGTCATATGCTCTTATCATCTATATTAAACATAGCTACGTCCCTTTGCCCTACAATCAAGAACCCGTTATACCTCCTGGGTATTTAACGATATTGAGGATGAATAACGGAATTATTTTACTTACTATCATTAAAGAAGGAATATGGTATACAACTATAATTATTGATTCGTGTAAAGAACAATTATTATTTGTAAGGGCACGACAAGTTATGGGTTCGATTTCCAATCGAGGAAATTAAATATTTAATATTTGCTATTTCTGCGCACTGGTGTCGAGACAACTCAACACGCCATGCCTCGTGCGGGATACATAGTGAAGCGTGAAAAAAAAAGATATTATTCCCGTAACTTTATTTGCAATTTATAGAAATCCTTTTTTAGTACTCCCTTACACATCCCGAAAATCTGGTTCCATCCAATCGGGAGTTCCGGCGGAAGTCAAAGCCTCTTGCCAGAATGAAGAAATGAAAATAATTAACTCGAATGAGCATCGAACTCACAAACATCACATTTACAATCCGAAACTGATCGACTAAGCCACAAGAGATAATTTAAAACATCATCAAATAAAACAACGTAATATAGCATTTCTCTATAAGATAATAACAAGTTTACTGATTTAAAATCAACTCCAAAGTTATATTTAGAGTGTAATCGCTCATAAAAACTGGTATAACATACCTGTACAGCGAAGGCATTAGAGGAAACCAATTTGATTGCATAGCATCCGCTCACGAACGCTATTACGAGATAATCGAGCTCATCCTATCTTCAGGAGTAGCGGTATACAGGTTTGATTTTGTGCACTGCTTACGATGTATAAATTGTAAACTTTAAGTCAGCTTCACGCTGTATTCTGTACACAGCAAGGCAGAGGGAACATAGTGTTAAGACACTCCGTTCCCCATTCTTACAATGTAAACTAATAAAATTCTCCAATCAGGGACCAAATCTGCAACCATCACGTCATCATCATTAAACAACTATATACAAAAAACAATATAACAACATATATTTCCAACTAATTCCATATTATTAAGAGGAGAAGTAAACAGTTCTACATAAGCCATTAACTTAGAACTACATATATTTATTAGCTTTCTATGCACTCGGTGAAAGTTCATCTTACCGTAATGTACTTCGTCATTATGCACGATGGCGGAAGAAAGATTCTTTCTTTTCCGGTGACTTCTTAAATTACCATCATTTCTTTTCTTTTTACTTTGCTGATCTTCGTATTTATCATTATAACGAGTTTTACGTGCTCTAGATGAGATTTTTTTCATTAATTCATCGTCTTGGATAGGAACGGAGTAAATGAAATGAATGTTGTTCTGTGGAATTATTATCATTTTATAAACGCGACAGGTTGTGGGTTCAGCCCCTTTCGAGGAAATTAAATATTTAATATTTTCATTTATTCGCTTTAGTGTTAAGAAAAGCGCGGCGTTGAGTTCCGCCAATAAACACGAACAATACAATAATATAGTAATTTATTTATCAAAATAGTTTTAATTAAATTATACTTATAACAAGTACTTTTGAATTGTCAAGTTACCTACAAAAACGGTCCTAGAGAAAGCTACCACCATCTCGAAAGTTCTATTGCACTTATTTTTTCTAAGAAGGATAAGGACAGCAAAATAATAGGGATATTATCTTTCTGTCCTTATCCTTCTAGGATACAAGGATAAGACAGAATTGTGAAATAAAAAACCGCGACAACTTAAAATAATCTTCACCTATCGAGTATAGAGTTACGCGGTAAGAGATATGCGTTATACAATTTCATGTTGGGGCCGCGTCTCGTAGGGCTTCCTAAACCACCTAATTATGAGAAGGGTTATTGCACTTGACCGGTGCTGAGTTTCAAGGTTCATATAAAGAGTTTTGTGGATAAGCAGGGTAGGCGAAAGGAACCTTGTGTTAAACCATGTTTCCCATTTTCCGATCGATTTCTGAGATGTTACGTGTTAAATGGCTAAATGCGCATTGTAGACTGGGAGACCAAAGCAGGAAAATAAAAATAGTTTATATTGAAATGTTCCCAGAACGGTGGCCTCAGAACTACTAATATATAATTTTTACATTTATATACATTTAAACATTCTCAAACAGAAAAAGATTTTTGAAATTTACACGTTTTTACGACTGTAGGAACAAACAAAAGTTAATGTAAAATACAGTTCAGAAAATACAAACAATTTCGCAAGAAATAAGGATAGCTTGAATAACATTAATTAATTAAATTAATTCCGCCTTGTCTCACGAGTTGTGGGCTCTGTCATTTTCACTTTGTCTCAATTTCGTATAATCTATGTATATAGAGAGAGTATATATAAAATTCTTCCATTATTAACTGACAGACAAAGCAACTCAAAAAACAACTTATGTAGTATTGGATTTAGAAATGAGAATAACAGTTTTTTTATTTGTTTAAATGCTTATTTTAAAATTATATGTAATTTAAGCTAAAGGTAAGCTTAAACTAAGTTACGAAATAGTGCCTTAGCGAAAGGTTTCATCATCAATAGTCATAGAACTCTTCACAGACTCTGGCCTCCTCCAACGTTATACCCTACATTCCGATTTTTTCAAGTTTGTGACAGCTAGAGCAGAAACAAAAGGTTTCAGGGTAATATAGTGTTGACGGGCCAACCCCAAAAACGAGTACATGTATATTTTACATAAAGTTATTCTATATTAAAAAAAAACAAGTTTATAATGACATAGTCACAACCGCATCGTTAAAAATACAGCTATCTCTATATTAACTAACCTTGGCCCCACCAGCTCCATTTAACGTGACTGATGTACAAGAAGGAACATAAGCTGTTTCAAGTCAATGATCAATATTTATGGTTCTGCGAAATCGCCAGATGATATTCGAAATCAATAAATATAACATTTTCCACTAAACGATTGAAATTCTGCCAAACGCGGCCGTGGAGTGACCACGTGCATCTACATATGTTTAATATATGTGTATTTTTGAATAATCCCATGTTATAATAGAAGAATATGTATTGGTATTGAACAAGTTATTGAATACAAAATTATTTTGTAAAGATTAGATTCAAATAAAAGAACGGTTTTTTTGGTAATTACAATTTGTATTCAAAAATTCATTGTGGCCAAATGTGTCTAGTGTGTTAAATTTCTATTCGGATCAATTGCTCTCGTAAGTAAAGATTAAAATCATTAAAAAAAGTTAAAAAAAACACTTAAAAGTCTCTATTTTCTTTTCAATATTATTTTTCGCCAGCAATGCACCTGCAGCTCCTCTGGTGTTGCACGGGGTTGTGGGTGGTGATCACTTACCATCAGGTGACCCGTATGCTCTTTTTCTGTAAGAAAAACTCAGCAAGACTCGTGTTATGAAAATATTGTATTATAATAAAATTTTAAACTAACTAACTAACTTAAAGACTGCAGTTTCCGTTGCCCGAAAATAATTAGGATTGTGTATTACACTTAACACATTTTGAGTGCTGGAGGTACATACTCGTACATAAATACTGCTATTTAACACAAAAAAAATTACTCATGTTAAACCAATAGTTCCTGATATTTGCGCGTCCAAACAAGCAAAGTCTTTAGTTTAATGATATTAATATAGTGGTATTAGAATGTTCATATACATGTAGCGAAACAAATAATAGAAAAGTTTAATGAATATGGGCAACAGTACTACATGGCATTCATCGATTACAATAAGGCTTTCGACTCCCTGTGTCATAACTATTTATGGGAAACACTAAAAAATCAAGGCATACATGGAAAATATATAAGAATTTTAAAAGAAATTTATAAAAATACTACAGCAAAGGTACAACTAGAACTACCGGGAGAGGAATTTAGTGTCCAACGAGGTGTTAGACAAGGCGATCCACTCTCGCCAAAACTTTTTATTGCAGTACTGGAAAATATATTCAGGAATTTAGATTGGGACAACTTAGGGTTGAATATAAACGGAGTAAAACTAAATCACCTAAGATTCGCCGATGACATTGTCATATTTGCTGAAGAATCTAGTTCATTGCAAACTATGCTACAACAGCTAAACAATGAAAGTAAAAAAGCAGGCCTATCTATGAACCCAACGAAGACCAAATTAATGACAAATACCATAAAGAACAAAATCGAAATAGATCAAGAGGTTATCGAATATGCAGATGAATACATATATTTAGGACAAGTATTATCTATTGGTGATCAATACTCAAAAGAAATTAATAGAAGAATAAGTAACAGTTGGAAACAATATTGGTCACTAAAAGAAATATTCAAGAATGAATCGATGCCAATGTCAGTGAAAAGTAAGCTGTACAACACATGTATTCTGCCGTGCCTAACTTATGGATGTCAAACTTGGCCTGCTACAAACAAAAACAATCAGAAACTTATAGTTTGTCAACGGAATATGGAGCGAAGTATGCTGAATATAAGGTTAAAGGATAGATGGACTACTACAAAAATAAGGAAAAGAACTATGGTGAGTGATGTGATACAAAAAATAAAAAAATTGAAGTGGAACTGGATTGGACACACTATGAGAACGAATAAAAATAAATGGACTAAAGATATAATAGAATGGTATCCTAGAAACGGAAAGAGGCAAAAAGGACGTCAAATAAAAAGATGGGAGGACGATCTACCAAAAGGATGGAGGAGGTTCACTTGGAACAGAGAACAGTGGAATAGGATGGGGGAGGCCTATGTCGAGAGACAACCTGATCAAAAAACTGGCTGCTAAAATTAATTATTTTTTAAATGTCTAGTTTTAGTTTTTGAATTTTATTATATAGTTTATTCTGAAATGGTCAGTGAATAAAGGCTTATTTTATTTTTATTTTTATTTATTAGAATGTTCATAAACACATACCACCTACCACCACATGTGGTCCCAGAAAGGTATGGTATTGGAATTTTCTAGGGGCGAATCAACAAATTCCTTAAATGCTAGCAATGCAATGACGATTTGCCTGGTTTATATAAATACAGGGTTACCGACATAGCTCTCAAAATTTGCAAGCTGAAGTGGCAATGGGCAGGCCATATTGCCAGGAGGGCCGACAACCGATGGGGAAGAAAGGTCCTCGAATGGCGACCCCGTCTCGGCAAAAGGAGCACAGGCCGCCCTCCAACCAGGTGGACCGACGACCTTAGGAAGACAGCGGGAATCCGCTGGATTCAAAGGGCGCAGGACCGGACGGAGTGGCGAGAATTAGGGGAGGCCTATGTCCAACAGTGGACGTTGAAAGGCTGATGGATGGATGGATGGATATAAATACAGTATAAAGTACAATAAGACACTAACTTCCAATTAGAAGCGGTGTCGAAATTTAAATAAGTTCAACAAAAATAAAAATATGAATTCTAAAATCTATAACTTTTTAGATTAATATTCTTTTATTATTATTAGTAAAAAAAATACTTTTATTATTATTATTTAAAACTAAATACTTTTATTATTATTTCTTTCCCCAAAGTGACATGAAAGATTTAACGTCTGAAATGATTCTATTAAAAAGTTCTTTGTCAAGTTTCTCAGCTTTATACCAGTTGTGAATGTAATTTAAGAAGTTTGGAGGCTGAGCTGACCTTTCCAAGCTTGGAGAGACGCGAACTTTTCGAACTGTATAAATCATTTTCCCTACTATCGTTTATTACACGCTTCCTATATTCAAGCATCGGTTCATCTGAGTCCGTCCAAACTGATATTCAATTTGTGTCATATAATCCCGTTGTACATTTTAAATATTATGTTTAAAAATGAAAGAAAGAATTAAAAAAATCAATCAAGGAATTAAGATAATTAATTATTAATTAATTTAAAAAAAAAAGGCGGAAAGTTACCCACTTGCCATCTGAATTAGAGTCGTGAGCGGAGTGTCGTAGCACTAAGTTCCTTCTGCCTACACTACTATACGCTAGATAGTTTTAAATAAAAACAAAATCATTGCAACAAATTACGAAGCACTTCCTTATAGAGACGTAAACGTTGTTTTTGCATGCATGAACAACTTTACTCATTTACATTATAGTACAACTGTTATCTTATTACTCGTATTGCGATCGTAATGTTTATTTATAGTTAAATTTATATTGAGGCCATTCGTGGCGTAGGGGCACAAAGTGTGACTTTAAATACGATAGGTTGTGGGTTCGATATATTTAGTATTTTCATTTTCTCGCCCTAATAAAGAGGTAAAGCGCGACATTGAGTTCCGCCACTCAAAATGCAATACGTTTATAATTCGGCTAAAAGTGGAGAACTTAACTCTAGGTTCCCAGGTTCCCTCTGCCTAATCTGCTATGTGCGGAATACAGCGCAATATATATAAATTTATATTGAAATATAAATTCTGTTAATAGCTTTAAATATAATAGCTTTTACATGCTTCTTCGCCCATGTGGCCTATTAATATGATGTAGCCTATAGCCTTCCTCTATAAATGGACTATCCAGTACAAAGCTTATGTTTTTTACAATTTGGTCTATATGTTTGGTGTTATTATTTTATTATGTTCACACATTTATGGGATAAGCACAGTTAATTAACTTTCGTCATTTTCTTTTCCACTTTCGATCGTGTTCTTGAAAATAATTTTATTTATATAAAAAATTTTGCTGAAAGAATAGGACGACAAACCTACTTATACCTCTATACAATATTAGATATTTTTAACTTCACGCTTTAACCCGCAAATCTGACTGACTGACATTTATTGTTTAAACTACTACTCTATATAATATAGGCACTCAATTTTATAGTTCAGTGCTATTTTAAGAATGGATTTTCCCAATTTCAATTCATGAACTAGTTGTAATAAAGCCAGCTCAAAGTCCAAAGCATGATCGAGAGATTTATATTGGTAGATAAAATTAGGCACTCAGTTGTTACGACGTTAGGTACGTCACGTGCTACGTTATGGGGGGATTTTCCCACATTCCATTTTTAAACTAGGGTAACGAAAAATTTATAAGTATGGCAGTTGAAACCATAAAAACTTAGATTTTTTCTCAATTAATACTGTTATACTCTCAATTTTTTAAATTTAAAAATAGTAATGGAGGAGCACAGCGTCTGAATATAAAAGTGACGATTGTGGGTTCGATTCCTATTTGGGGACTAATGAAAACTTGTACAAAACAAATTAAGCTCTAGCGAAATAGAAAAAGCCCTACAATAACCACAGTAAGAAACCTTCTAGCAAATTTTAAGTAACCTTTATAGTAAATTTATTATTGTACAAGTGGTACAAAAGTTTTAAACTTTAAGCTTTATTGTAACTAGCCAACATCTGTTCTGTTATGCTTTTTCAAAGAAAATATTTTTTTCTCCTAAAGTAGTTTACAGAGGAGGAATATATGTATATAGGTTTTATATTAATACAAGTAGGTATTTTATAAGCTTTTATTTAACTAGCCGCATTAGTTAGTGTGTATGAAATCTTGCAAGATCAATTTTACCATTTGAAATTTGGATTATGATTTCTGTTCTGATGACAATTAAATAACCTATAATTAATATAGTAGATGATCCAAAATGGCCGCTGGAACAAAATGTTGAATTACAAATTTTATCAACACTTCCAATATGAAAATGGAAGGGCTTGATTTGTAAAATACAATTTATTATGTAAAATAAACATCTAGAGACTGGAGATGGAGCCCGATGGTACCCTAATGGACAGGTCTTGGCAAGCACTCTGGTGCTGAATTGATAAATAAATAAATTTTATATATATAGGTATATCTCATATTTATTGAGGTTTATTTATATACGGCTCCATCTTTAGGCTCTGGTAAACCAGGAGTTAAATCCATAAATTCCATCAATTCTCTTATAAGCTTTATAACATTCAATATCATTACTATATATAATACTAGTTATTTCTTGTGGCTTTATCCGCATGGTGAAACAAAGAGCCTGAGGTTACTCTAACGCCTGATACGAGGTATACATCCAAATGAATAATGTGAATACCCAACATCCTCATCCTCATCCATAAAGTAATTTTATTTTTCATAATTTTTCAATTCAAATCATTAGTTCCTGAGATTAGCGCGTTTAATAAGACAAACCCTTCAGTTTTATAATATAAATATATAAAGCTATATAAAAATATATCTTTAATCTATATATATAAAATCGAAAGGTCACTCACTCATCACGAAATTTCAGAAACTACAAGTGCTAGGAATCTCAAATTTTGCATAGGAGTTACTTATAGGACGTATGTGCTCGCTAAGGGACTTTGTAATATTCGACTTCTAAGGGGTTGTTTTTGGGGATGAAAGTTTGTATGAAACTTCGTTACTACAAATGCTAGGAGTATCAAATTTTGCATGGACGGCACTTATAGGACGTAGGTACTCATGGAGACAGAAATTAATAATAACGCAGTTCACGCAGGCGAAGCCGCGGGCGGGCCGCTAATAGTATATAAAATGATCAGTTGAATATCAAATTATTATATATACATTGTTAGGTGAGTAGTTCAGTTGCTATAACAACGTGTCTCAGCCGTTATAAGACTCTTGAAGGCTCATTTAATTAGTGTCTCTCGTCTATAAATCAGGAGATTTATCACGCTGCGATCACCTTCACATAAATTTTATGTGGAAATGGGTTATTTATTTTTGTTTTGTTTACATTACATATTTTTTGCTTTGTTTCACGCTCACGTTTCACGCACGCACGTTAGTGTTGAGTGGCGGAGCTCAACATCGATATTACATTTTTCTATAGACAAATATGTATATACATATATAATTAAAGACATTTTTTTATTATTTTTGTATTTAATTAATTATATCTTTTATTATGATAATTATAATATTTCACATTTTTTTGTGTTTTAATAGCTCACTTGTATAGATATTCATTTTAATGTACGTATATCTAATGTTTTACAAAAACTAAAATAATTCATGGAAACCATTAGTTAACCAACTGTTTGTTTATTCTCCAGAATTTCTAAATATTTTGCACAATTCACTGAAAATTGATATTTTAAGCGAGTCGAGTCTGTTTCTTGTTAAAAATCACGATTATTTTTATCTTCGAAGTCCATTCAGTAATGTCTGGTCTATACTCTAAAGTAAGTAAATAAGCCTGTGTTTAGAATAACGTTAGCTAACTGACACATTAATGTAAGGCGGACGTTTGTTTAAAAAAACAGCTTCACGCTTTTTCCCGCATAGACAGAGGGAACCTAGTGATAAGACATTACCACTCAATTTTCGAGACATCGTGTTGAGTGGCGGGACTCAATGCTGCACTTTAAAAGAAATGAAATATAATCATTTCCCCGACGGTGGAGTTGAACCCACTACCCAGGCCATAATCATTGCGATTATAATAAGACGGTACCCCAAAAAAATAAATAAAACTAAACACTTAATGTAGTAAGGGTAGACCTGTATTCAGCCTAATTAAACAGGGCAGTGCAAATAATAAAAGTCACATGGTATTCCTAATATAAATAAAATATATATTTTAATAAATAATATTCTATAACAAAACTTTAGTTACTAATATTATTTCTTTTCAATTTCTTAAATGATTACATAATGCATAATTAATTCAGTCTGATAAGTTGGCGGATTGTAATAATACCGTTATGTTGGTACAATGTACGAAATTTCTGGAAAATTACAGCGTGACCTTTTGGCGGGAAACGTGATTTTATTTCAATATTAATAGTAGTCAAATAATATTATAACGCCTACTTAAAGTTTGTATAATATTTTCTAAGTACTGTATTTTTAAATGTTACGATTATAATATAAAAAGGGCACGGGTTTAAACTAATTTTGGCTTCAACTATGGTACAACGGTGCATAAAGGCTTGTATCTTTTGGAAGATTGCATTGCCTTGGAAGCTTGATTTTTCTGTGCTCTAAGAGACCTGGATATTTGATATTTATTTCTCAAGATAAATGGTCTTGACGTACGGACAATTCGTGAATTTTTATGGTACGGAACCTTAAAAACATTGTTATTGCTAAACGTCTCTATAAATACAGCTCGACCACATAATTATACTTAACAAATCCAATTCACTAACTATCCTTTCATAATAACAAAACAAACATTAATAACTTAATTTGATTCTATTCAAAATTCTAATGAACAAAAGCTAATTGTAGAGAGAGTTGTATTGGTTGGTATCGTCACGTGGAGAGCCCGGTGTCCATATTATGGTAAATTATAAAGGAAGGAAACTGTCTTGGTTCAGTAGAACAGTATCCGATTCTAAGCGTTGGTTGTGGTTACAATCAACATTCGGGGGAGTGCTTATTTTCATTAACCCGTTCTGTTAGGCAATACGCGTTGATGAGTTCTGCGTGTTAAGAACACACAATATATTAAAAATTCGGTGGAAAATGAGGAAGAAAGAAGAAGAAGGTGTGTCTAATACTAAATTTACTCTGTAAACCTTGCTATACCTATGTATAAGAACATGAAGCTGATTTTTTAATAGAATTTAAATAGAAAGTCGAGAAAATGATTTGTGTGCAAAAATATTTTCGTTTCCTCGTCTAGGATTGGAAAAGCGCGGCGTCGTCTTCCGTCACTCAATATGCATATTTCTAGAATAAGCAGCGGATTATCTCAACTGTAATCACTCTTTACACCGAAAAATTATTATAAGATACGTAGAGAAAATCATACAAATAGAAAGAAGAAGAAAGAAAGATAAAATTATACAAAATTATACAAGCACAAATATTATAAAGCTGAAGAAGACTAGAAACTTTTTTTGGTTAAAGCGTTAATTTTGGAAACTATTAGTCCGAATTGATTATTTTTGTGTTAAATAGTCTATTTATCGAGGCTATAGCCCATATTACATGACGTCAATCGTTGTGACGAACCTCCCTCCAGACGAAGTTACCTCGGTTGAATAAAAGCAACGTGTCATGTGTCACACACAACTATTAATTTTTACAATTTGACCACGGGGGCAAAGCCACAGATACTAGTGTCTAGTGCTAAGGTACAATCAGGGACGTTCTAACCAGTTCTAGGTTCAAAACAGCTAAAACTAAACTCTAGACTTTCTAGCTCTAGCATGTCTATCAATTTTCAAATATATCACCTGGCAGATATCCAAGAGAACTCGACAATTAGTCGCATTCCTCACCACACTGAATTTCTACCATTGTTTTGTATAATTTTGTTACATTGTAATACTTATCTATTATTTATTTAGTATTTTTTATAATTCGGGGGCATCGTGGGTTCGATCCCAAAATAGGGGAGTGAATTACTTAATATTTTCAATTTTCGTTCGTTTCATTTCCTCGTTATGCCAACACCCAGTCTCGGATATAAGCAAAAAGTGGACAACAGAGTGTCTTGACATTAGATAAGCTTTCTCTCTATCCTGTTCTGTGGAAAAGAGAGAGAATCCGCTTTACTAACAAAAATATAGTGAAAGTATTTGCTTATGTGTGTTATTTTGGGTCGAATCATGAACTAAATAAGGCAGCTAAGCAATTTGAAAGGGCTATTACTTTAAACTTAGTTCATTGTGAGAGCAATCTTAGCAACTTTAAACTTGGGTTCAAAAGTTTGTATAAGTTTTAACCGCATACATGGCGATTGGGGAAGAAAACTTATTTGTTATATAATATTAAATAACTACTTTAATATTAGATGTATTGGTTAGAATTAACCCTCTAGCGGCTTTGTCCACTTCACGCTGTATCCCGCAAACAGCAGGATAGGGAGACGGAACCTTAGGAATCCACATTAGGATATATGACTTCATGCTATAGGTACCCTGATGTGGATATGAACCTGCATTCATCATAATTTCGATCTACGTTAAAACAAGGAAACACAAAAGGAAGATAATTTGTTTAAACTATTAAACAAAGTATTATTGAGTTTTCTACTTCACATTAAATACGCTTTTAAAGTTTGTTTTTGGTTCTTTATCAAATTGGCGTCTTAACAGATTACTTATAGAAGATTTTCTTTTGTTTATTGAAGTCATGCTGTTAGCTAAAAAAGAATCTTTTATGTTTTTTTCAGCATAGCAAGAGTAAACAGGAAAAGTTAGTGTTAAAACTTGTCGTTTTTCGCACATTGCCTAATTATTGAGATGTGTTTTCGTGATGGCGGAACCCAATACTGCGCTATATCAGACAGTAGCGTCAGAAAAATTATTGGCAATGGCTGTGTAGGTTCCCTCATTAGGTTTATTACTCATAGGTATTAAATATATTGCATAATTTTAATGTAAGTTCCTTAGCGATATTCATAGAATATCGCATAATCCATTCTTAAAATCGTTCATTCGTACCATATAAATTATTGAGATTTTTTTAAAAGAATTTCTTATACTACGTTTAATTACTTAATTTTTTTTTATCTCAGGAACTACTGGTCAGATTTAAAAAAAATCTATAACATATACAACTTTTATTTATCTACTATCGGAAAAAAAATATAAAATTGAGCATAAATAAAAAAATATTCTCATTCTATTTTTTATAATAGGTAGCTACATTGAGAAGTGATATATCACTAGCCTATCCATCCATCACTGTACGTGGGAGCTACCTAAATAAAACAACAATCTACGTATTTTCACGTGATAATTGTAAACATTATTTGTGACACACAAAAGAATTCGGACTAAAGAACGTGGGCCGAAATTGAACTGAGTTTTGATCTTTTCCAAACAATCCGATTGAGTTTTCACTAAATGAAAATAAGCGATTATTTTCGTGAATGTATTTTGTGTGTGTGATTCATATTGTGTTTATTTAGTTTTGCTAAATTATACAGATATTAGTAATTCCAGTGGTAGCGCAGGAGTATAAGCCTGGGACTGCACACACAACAGGTTAGGTTCTTTACGTTCCCAGGTTCCCTCTGTTTACCTTTGCTTTACAGCGTATACAGCGTGAATCTAACAAAAAAATTAAATTAAATATATACATATTTGATATTTTTATTTGAAAACGTTTTTGCAGCAGCTGTGCTTCGTTCGTTCTGCTTCTCCTGCTGGATTCAAGATATTGCATCCTTAGTGGTGCAACTCGTAGGAAAAATCGTGAAACTGCAAAAATACTAAGATTTTTAAGGAATAATCTTTATTTATCTTATAATTTCATATTATTTTTCTATAGGAACATTGACTGTAAACATATTAAGCACAAAAACTAGAAACTAGCGGCCATTAGTGAAATTGTTTTCGAAGTTGACTTCGAAGAATGACATTATACTTATCCATAAATGATAATTTACGATCTTCTTTATATCGAATGGCATAGTTAAGAAAAAATATTAGACTTGGCCGTTAGCCTGAAACTAAGTCAAACACATCGTCTAAATCATAGTTTTTGTTAGTGAGAATGTATCCAAATTATTATAACGAGGAAAATAGCAGGACTATAAAAAAATGGAAAATTAGTTTGACATTAATAAATATTTTGACACTATTTTAGTTTATTAAATACGGCGAAAATAAAAAAGTTTTTTTTATTACGCGTTTTTTATTGCAATTGTTTTGCAATAGCCAGCCAATTCTCGAGAAAAGTTCAATTCTTATTGTAAGAATTTATAGTGTACAATGTACATAGTATACACGTATATTTCATAAATGATAAGATATGATGTAACTTTTATTGTTAAAAATCTTATATCTGCATCTTTACAAGACGCGGCGTTGAGTTCCACAATTCAACATACAATGTTGCCAGAAAATGGGGATTGCTCCAACTCAGATATGCGGAAAAAGCTTGCAGTTGTGTTATTTGTCTTCTGTTTATATATCTATACATATAACAGACTGTTGTTATGTGAATTGAATTGGGACTAATATCACTAAATTGAGAACCTATCGTTAGCCTATTTCATAAGAAAAAAAATAAGAAAATAATACATAATTTCTTAAATATATTATAAAAGAATGAATATATTTATATTTGGTACCCGGAAGTACCTCAGTTAATAGTATATATCATCGATTTTTTTAAACTCACAGACAGTTTTTTTAAACTCGTAAAGCGGTCACTACAACGTTAGTGTAAATTTATGTATCCTTTTATCATAAAAATTTTACAGTGCCAAAAATTATTACTTCTTAAATTTGTTTACATATAAATGATTTGCCGTGGAGTTTCACGTGCCTATAGTAATTTGTGACATTTATTATTTAAAATAACACTGTTAGATCTATCGTTTTAGGACAGCGTCTCAGTGTAAAACATGGTTGTTTTAGGTTCGATCCATATTAGTTTCCATCCAGCAGACGCAGGCATTAATGACTACGTTGTACTCGTAAGAGTAAACTATAATACTTATATTAGTATAGTAGTAGAGAGTATATTAGTATAGTAGTAGTATAGTTATATGTAGTTGGATGGAAAAGACTAAGCCAGCAGAATGAGTTAAAAAGAAAATAGAAAACTCATTGTTGCTGAAAATGTAAATCTACTTAAAAGGAGTCTGTTCTGCCTTAGCATTATTACCTACTCATTTCTCTTTCGCTTATTAGAAAAAATAGGCAAAATTGAAGGTACAATTCCACTCGCGGCAATGTAATATTTAATACTTTGAGGCAAACCGCGGCGTTAGTTCCGCCACTTGAAAGAGAGAACGGAGTGTCTTAATACTAGGTTCCCTCTGCATACCATACTACTTGTGGACTATAGCATAAATCTAAAAAAATAGATAAGATTTTAAGGCATGCACTGTCTATCTAATGTAATATGAGGAGAGGCACACATTACTTCACGTCCCGTCGTAATGAGACCTTCGGTTGAGGTATTTCTTCAATAAACCGAGCTGCCTCGAACGGTTTATCACGAGTTTTTATAAAACCCTCAAGGTGAGTGTTAGAAAACTTCGTAAATTATGGAAAAAAAATAAATTTTATGTATTGTACATTTAAATTATTTACAAGTAAACTTATATACGCTGGGAGTTTCTTATAAGTATATATTTAAAATTTAAATATATTTTTGTTTTTTTTAACGATTTTTTAGTTATTATCATATACCTATTATTAAATGCCGTACTCTCACAGCGGTAAAGCTTGTGACTGTAAATACGACAGTTGTAGAAAAAATATATTCGTTCCGGAATTTCAAAATTGGGCAGAGAGTAAGGAATGAAGTGTTTTAGCTCTAGGTTTTCTCTGCCTCAAGCTAAAAAAAATCCAAATGCGTTAATTGCATCAGTTTTACATAGATATTATAAGTAGGTGGGTACCTACTCGTTTTTGGTTCTTGACGTCAAGAATTATATAAACGTTTATTGTATAAATTGTTATTGTGTTTATTTATGTAACCTTTTAATGTACTTATTTAAAAAAAACTAAATTAATTCAACTATAGAAAACTTTACAATTATTACCTATTTTAAGTAAAATAATGTAATTACTCTCCGATAGAGATCTACATATTTTTTGGGTGAAGAAAAAACGACACTCCCTAAACACATTAAAAATAATAAAATTCAAAAGAAATGATTGGAATACCATGCGAGCTGGCATAGGTTTAATAATCTATTTCCAATAAACGCTAAAGAATGTTCAGCCTTCATCAGATCGGGAACGTGACGTGTGTACTGCACGCGAATATTTCTAGTATATTTATCAGCGTTAAGACACTCCGTTCCCCACTTCCACCGAATTCTGGAGGCAATGCGTGTTGAGTGGCTGAACTACGTCGCACTTTGCCTCGACACCAGAGAGAAGAAATCGAAATATAAATTTAAATAAATATTTTATCTCCTCGAGTGGGGATCGAACCCACAACCAGTCGATTTAACAGTCACGCTTTGTGCCTCAGTGCCACAACTGGCCTCTAGTATATTAATTATTTTAACTTAAATCGACAATTATATTTTATTTTATTTTTTTTTTACATTGTTAGACATTATTTTTTTCAGCTTCCAGCTTATTACAAGAGAAACAGAAATTATAAAAAGAAGTATAAATATTTCATTACTTTGAGAGGGAATCGAATCTACGATCGTCGCGTTTATAGTCGCACAACAGTGCTCGTGCGCCGCAAGGTCTTCAGGATTATTTATGTTAAGCTTAAAAATATTACTAGAAGCCGTTCTTAAGCTCTGTCTAAGCTTCGACCGTGTAGGACTTGCACGTTGAGTAAAATAAAAAATAATGACATACAAAAGTAAATAAAGGTAGCATATATTTTTAAAAAAGTTTCAAAAAGTCTTTTCCTCACAAATTCCTTCTTTACATAGAAACGTTTCAAAGCATATTTGCTTTGTAACTTTAACATTCAAAATTTTAACTTCCATTTTGAATATTTTTATTTTAGTTACGCACAAATAAGTACCCATATAGATTTAAAATATTTTTTTTATCAGGTACCGTCGAGGCGCAGTGAGAGAGAGAGAGACATTTGCTATGGTTGTGTGTTATGCCGAATACGTTGAGAACGGATTGTCTTAACACTACATAGTTTCTCTCCACCTACCCTACTTAATAAAAACAAAAAAAGTATAAAATTAATATAATACTATGGATATCAATTGGTTTTATTATTCATTCAATTAATTCTATTATGTATTTTATTAAAAGTGCACATTTAAACTGTCGCATTATAAATTTAAAGCTTATATAAACTCTAATCGTAATTTTAAACAAAAATACTCTTAAACTCAATACTTTTTTACGAGAGCGGAGATTTACGAAAATAATGAATTTCACGATTTGATGGCGCAGTAAAAATAAGCCCATCTTTGAAATTGTTATGGATGCTGGATAAATCTGCCTCATCCCGATTAACACCGACTTGCAAAATATTGTTTTTCAGGTCGCTACGAGTATATGTTTCAGTATTTAAATAAATATATTATATACGCGGCGTTAAGTTCCTCCGCTTAACCCATTTAGACCCATAGCCAAACTAGCAGTAAATCAAAGGTTTTTTCGGTAATAATTGATAGATATCGATGTAAAAAAATAAAAAACGTAAAAAAAAAATATTTTTTTTTTATTTAAATATAAAAAAAATGCCGTCCTTAAATGGGGCCAATGGGCACATGTAGTATCAAAATTTTCGAAACTATTTTTGCGACACGAAATGTTTTATAACACTTTTTACACTATCAACGCGTTTTTTTTATGGCACATTACACGTCTCAGTTGCTAGCAAAATTTTTGGGAGTAATGGTGTACCCCATAGTGCTACAGACTTGGTACTACAGAAGCTGCTGGTCGCATAAATACGTTGATGTTTTCGTCTCTTAAATCGTGACGAGCGATGTAACGAAAAAATCAAGCTAATCTATCCTGTTTATATTAGTTAGCAAGTGCAGGTGCCGCGAATTTACAACAGCAAGATCCTATGTATGTGTGGATAAAACCCACCACCATTTTTTGCCACGTACAGCATTGCTATATAGGTAAAAAGATTGATCAGCCTGATCAACCCCTCCCATACCACACTGTAAAACCTTCGCACTAATAAAATTTAGTTAACTTGGTAAAAGCAGTAATCAAAATCGGTTCGGTTTTTCTTTTCATATCCTTTACTGCTGAGTTTCATCTTTTAACAATTCTTAAATTTCTCAAGACGACCTTGTATATTACTCGTAGTTGAATCACTTTTACACTAACGGGGTTGCTCAAGATTACGATTCCTCTACGTCTCTTAGCAAAAGGTTGATAAATGCTTCTATTAATAAGCAGGCAGATTAGCAGTGCTTTGTATATCTACATCTTCTTCTTCGTCAATTACCACACCTGGTTTTAGAGGCAGCGCAACTAAATATACCTCCGAAGTCTTTTTCTTCAATAATTACAACTGCGATTGCTTCTTGAAGACCCTTATATTCATTGCGACCGCTAAATATCCTAAGAGTCATTATGAACTTTGGATAGACATGCATATAAAAACATAAAAATTGACCTCTGATGTGCCCATTGGCCCCAATTAGGGACAGCATCGTAAAAGTTGAATTTGTCCTATTACGACTCTTCCTTTCTAATCAAATGTAATTATATTACATAGAATACTAAGTACTTAAGTATGTTTTGTACCAAAACAAATGTATTTAGAAGAAAAAATTAAAAATAAATATACTTACATTTTGCCTTCACAGATTTCGTGAAACAGCTTTACAAAAGGCACGAAATGAACGATTGTAAAAAATTTTTAATTGGATTTTACGGCTACAACATAAGGATATACTACTTATCTTTACAATTCTAGACATAAACTGCATAAAAATAAAAATATAAAAAAAACAAGGGTACTATTGTAGGTGTACCCATTTGGGCACGGCGGGTCTATATGGGTTAAACGCGATGTCTCGAAAAAAGTGGGAAAGGAAGTGTCTTAGAATACAGTGACTGGAAAATTAACAATTAATTAAATAATATAATTTTATATACACAATTATAATATGAGTTTAATTATTGAAATGTAATTTAGAATATAAGAAGTACATTCTTAATATAAACAATAAAAAACTAGTTAGAGGAATTTGAAATGAATAACGAGCGACAGACTGACCCAAAATAAAATTCTTATAAAAATAACACAACTGAGAATAGATGGTGCGGCATTTGGCCGATATACTGATATTAAAAATAAATATATAATATTGAATTGTAATTATTGTGTAATATATTGAAAATGTTTTAATTTTTAATATTGAGGTCTTGGGTTCGATATCCGCTCAGGGGAATGATTTTATTTAAATTAATGTAATATTCCAGCTTTGGTCATCCATTTGATTGACGGGTACGAACGCATTTCGTAGTAGTAAGTGACAATTATTTTTGAAGCAGTGAAGTGTCCTAAAGTTTAGACACTATTCTTTTCTCCTATTTCAAGATACAGCTTATCGAGAGACTGAAATGAACACCGTTCAACGAGAGCGGGGCAATGAAAATTATTTAAATATAATCATTCCCCCGAGTGGAGATTGAACCCACATCTCCTTTACATTTTAATGCAAATTTAAAATAATTATTAAAAAACCACAAAAATTAATTTTACATTGTATTTTACAAAAAATATATTTTCTCATGTCGTTTTATCAGATACCCATAAGATAAAAGATCACTTCGTAATTGATAACGTGTGATATGTCAATCTAAGTTTAGTCTGTGCAGTGGTTTTGTGACTGAAACATGATGAAAATTACAATTTTGTTATATTTGGTGGGTTTTAGTGCGGGAAGTAGTATCTTAGTAGTATTTCCGGTGCCAGAGAAGAGTCATGGCGTCCTTGGGGACATCCTAGTTAGAACTCTTTTGAGTGCTGGTCATGAGGTATTGAAATTTTAAAAACCCTTATACTTTATTCAACTTAACTCTGTATCCCGATAAGCAGGGAAATCTTCTGTTAAGATATTTTATTATCCACTCTCCGTGGGCTTCGCCTGTGTGGTCAAATGGAAATAACTTAACGCCTGAGGGAATTCTGGCCGCAAATACAGTGAGATTTAATATAGTCTATACTATAGAGGCTATAGACTCTATAGCCTTCCCCTATAAAAGGAACATCCCAACCAAAATAATATTTCTATTCGAAGCAGTAGTCCCAGAGAATAGCTCGTTCAACTAAACATAGAGTATGTTTGGTTGAACGTGCTATTCTCTGGGCTGCTCTATTAGCTAATTAAATTAAATTATTTGTTTGGTATTGTATTGTGGATTTATAAAGATGAGAGGAAAAGGTAACCTTAACGATTTACTCCAATTATAAAACTTTATATACTTGGAGAACCGATCAAAAGATGCAGCTCTTATTAAGCCGGATGCGGTAAGAGCATTACCTTAAACCGCTCATCGCTCCATTCCCGCAGACATCGTTAAAAACGTTCTATTCCAGGTTACGTACGTGACGCCGTTCCCTAAGGAAGAGTTGCCCAATTTAGAATACGTGGCTGTTAGTCCAGTGATAGATAGCTCAGGTTGGTTAAATATTACTTATGTATAATTTAAAGACTTTGGAAAATTATTATATTTAAATTCCCAATACTAGCACCTAATGTGTTGAAAATTGGTCACAAATGGAAATTGGTTGTAATACTGAATTCCCTGTGTTCTGCCATTGGCGGGACTGAGCGTGAAGCTTAAAACTTTAAATATTGCAAAATCTATCGACAATTCATTGTAGTATAATTAAAGATTATGTTAAATTTAATATATTAATTGTACTTGCTTCTACTGTCTTCAATATCCTGAGTGGCTAGAGTATTGGATCTCATGTCCTGCATCATGACATCCAGCTTGATCTTTGAGCGTCTGGGTGGCCTAACTTCAAGGACAGTCACGTCAGCTTATTTTTTTCTTACAAATTTACAGATAAAATCTCACTAGCTGATATAAACAAAGATCTTGCTATGGAAACTTTTGGTACCAAAGTGACCCAACAAATGCTGAAACATCCAAATATGCAAGCTTTAATGATGAATGATACAGTACACTTCGATTTTATTGTTGCGGAATGGTATTATACAGGACTTTTGGCACCGTAAGTAAAATTTTTCTTTACAAAACGTATAAAAACCTTCGAAGGCCCACAAAAAGCGCGAAATTAAGTTCCACCACTTAACACGTAATGTCATTTAAATTAGATGAAAAGTGGGGAATAGAGTTCTGCTATATGCGGGAAGCTAAAAATATGATTATATAAGTTTACCATTTGCGAGTTTTAAGCTAATTCATGAACATAAAAACATCGTAAATACCTTTACCGCACCTTCTCAATCTTCCTAAAGATTCACAGAAGTCACTCCTGGAATTGCTTTAAATTTATATATGCAGCATTTTTTTATAGTCACCATAAAATTTAATCCTTATGAAATAAATGAGACCAGTCGTGATGCAGAGACACAAGTATGCGACTGTAAGCGCGACAAATTGTGGGTTCAATTCCCACTCGAGGAAGTGAAATATTTAATATTTTCATTTGCTCTCTCTGGTAAAGAGGCAAAGCGCGGCGTTGAATTCCGCCACTTAACATACCTCCGGGGTCCCTCTGCTTACCCAGCTATGTGCGGGACACGGCTTTCTGTTAATAAAATAAAAACAGTATAAAAAAACATATTTTTATAAATAGATACATATTTAAAAATTACAATTATTCGATACTAACAATCTATACATTTCTTCACAGATTGTCATCTGTATTCGAGTGTCCACTTGTCTGGTACACACATAATGACGTCACATGGCAGTCCCTAAGTTTAGTCCACGCGTCCTTCCCTACAACAACGGCAGATCTATCCATAAAGGACAGAATATATGAAATGATGTCACAACTTCATTTAGCGTATCGGAATTAGTGGGTATATACGACTTTATTTAGTCATTTTTATTTTTTTGTAGAATGAAGGGGAATCTAGTGATAAGTCACATGCCTTTTTACACTTTCAGATCTTTTTCATAGTGTATGTTGTCTGGCGGAACCTAACGCCGTACCTTGTGGTACCAGGAGGAATACTCTTATTACAAATATAATTATCTCCTTGAGGGTAATTTCAATCACACGAAATTATTGGTCTTAGAATGTTGAAATGTGACATGTTGATTGGTTAGGGAGTGTAGGAAAACATTTCCAGAAATTTCTGTAGAAACGGGAAAAGATGAAATTTTCCTTGTAAGTTAAAGTCCAAAGTCTGAAAATCCAAATAAAGGTTCACGAAAACAAAGCGCGGGCAATGACCGCTATATGTACTAAAAAAATATTTTTTCAGTTACCACTTCAGTTCAACAGAAATGTCGGCATATGAAGACAGCTATAAACCTATATTCGAAAGTAAACGTATATTTTTGCCAAATTATGAATTCTTAGTGTACAATGCATCATTTTTGCTGATTAATTCCCACCCTCTTTTTGGGGAGGAGTGGTCGTTACCACCAAACGCGAAATATATTGGTGGTTATCATTTATCTGAACGTGTACCACAATTGCCAAAGGTAAGTAACTTAGGTAACTTTAGAAATTTAGGTAAAAGATTTTTTTAATTTAGTTCTAAGCTGGTGACCTAGGATAATCCTAAGTTCAATTGCTACTCAGGGGAATGATTTGATGTACAAATTATTATTGTTATTTGCTATGATAAGATGACATTTAGATAAATTGTTTTCGTTTTCCGGCTTTGGTAGACATTCAAAGAAAAGGGCAACAAGGTCTTGAAAATTAGACAGTGCTTGGTGAAAGGAGTGTTTGTGACATAATGTCCTTTCTGCCTATCTTGGTACGCGGGATACAGAGAGAAGCCAAAAACGGATGGAAAAGAAATAAATGCAATATGACAAACGTTGGTGAAAACAAAGTGTTGTTTATTTCGCTGTTTAAAACAATATTCTACTTATAATAGCGTCTCCTTGCAATATATTTTTAGAATTTAAAGAAATTGTTAGACGAATCCGATGAAGGCGTTATTTATGTTGACTTAGAGACAGTAATTATCAAACAAGAGGAACATCAAAATATAATACAAGAACTTATAGAAGTGCTCTCGAGAATAAAGCAAAGCGTGATCTTGAAATACGATGAAATGCTCCTAAATTTGCCTAAAAATGTTCATATTATGCGAAATCCACCAGTTCAGAGTATATTAAGTAAGTAATAAATATTTCTCTAAATTTAAAATATTTTTATCCTAATTTACAAGAAACACTTTGATAAACAATGATAAAGGGAAGAAAAATCTGAAAATTCAGCGGAAGTGGGGAACGGAGTGGTTTACCCTGCTATATACGGAATTCAGATAAAGTATATAAGAAAAGAAAAATCTAATTTCCAATTATTATTTCTAGATCATCCAAACACTCTAGCCTTCATATCACACGGCGATACAACCCACTTCTTACCATCAATACATCACGCGACACCTACAATTGTAATACCTATAATAAAAGAACAAGAAACTTTAGTACAAATAATGGAGAAAAAAGGTTTAGCTATTAGAGTTGATGTTAAGGAATTATGGAAAGTTAATAGTGCTTTGAAAATGATTATGGGTAATGTAAGGTTGGTATTATTTAAATATGTAGTTAGTCTTGTTTTATGTTTTTTTAGCTTCACGTTGTATCCAACATGTAAAAGGGCAAACAGAGGAAGCCTAGTGTTATGACACTCCGCTTGCCACTTTCCGCGGAATTTTTCGTAGCATTACGTGTTGAGTGGCAGAACTCAACGCCGCGCTTTGCCTTTTTTATCTGTACATATCTATCAATGTTATTTTTGTCATGGTTGGCACCGACACTAAACTACACTATTTTGGCAGTGTGTGGGGCATTTTTTTAATGCTTATTTTCTTATCCTGTTATATGCGGGTTACAACGTGAATCTAGAAAAAAATAAGACTTAGATTTCAAATTAATTAGTCTAAAAACATTAATTTAATATTATTAATTTATTCATACAGCTATAAAGAAAACCTGAATCTAGCCAGCAGCCTATACCGTCATCGCATCTCCTCCCCTAAAGAGGAACTCTGCCACTGGATACATACTGCAACTCTCCGTAGTGTCGAATTTCTCCGCCACTCTCCCCGCTCCTCTGTCATAGAGCGATATAATATAGATATATTAATATTAATACTTTTGTTTATTTGGTTTTGTACTAAAATTGTTAAACTGTTTAATGCGCACTTGTATTCTGATGAGGATTTGGATAAAAAAGATGATTGATGTTAATAAATAAAAAAATAAAATTTATATGTGTTTTATTCTATACAAAAATCGTATTCGATTATTTGTAAGAAAAAATAATACTAACAAAATACGAAAGTGGAGAACTTTTTCTCCGACTTTCTTTTTTTTTATTCGATAGAAACATATCTAAGAAATACATATATCGCAGCGTTGAGTTACACCACTCAACACGCAATATCTTGAAAACTAAGCGGTTCATATGGAACGGAGAGATTTATATTATAAGATATTTATGGGATCGTGTAGCTAATATCAATAAGCCTATAAATAACTTTAATTGATAAAAACTATAGTTAAATATATAAGTAATTTATTTATTAGATAAGAAATTTATCTGCACTCGAAGTAAGAGCTGGAGGCAACAATCGCAGTATTAATTTAAATGATTTACTTTACAATCGACTTTCTCCACTCCCATAGCATTTCTAATTCCACTTTCTAAATCACTTACCACTTCGGTTTTATTTATATTTTAATTATTTTATATTAATAACGTCGTTCATTGAGGCTGTTATGGTGCACCGGGACAGTTCTGTAAGCGACGGTTGTGGGTTCGATCCCCACTCGGGGGAGTTTGATTTTATAAGACGCCACGCAACCCGCAATGTCTGGAAAATTAGGTGGCATGTGGGAACCAAAATATCTTTTTTTTAGCTTCACGCTGTATCCCACTTGCAGCAAGATGGGAGAGCCTAGTGTTTCCGCTGAATTATGGAGGCATTACGTATTGAGCAGCGGAACTCACGCGGCGCTTTGCCTCATCTCCAGCGCGAAGAAATGAAAATATTTAATATTTAATTTCCTCGATTGGGAATCGAATCCACAATAATAGTAAAAAACAGTTGTTTTAAAGTATAATATCTATCAAAGACACTTATGAACAAAGACAAGCAAGACCTTAATGAACAAAGTCAAGGCTTCATTAATATCCTAAATCGACGGTCTTCTAAATAGTTTGAAGTTCGTGCGGTTAATCAATTGATTTGTAGCGACTATTAGCGGCTGATATCAGATCAGATAACAAATTGTCAAGGCTTTTTGTTAACTGTTGTCAACAACCATTTTTGTAGGTGATGGGTCGCTTGGTTTTCGCCTCAGTTACAGCATAAGATCAACTTTTTTCTTTACTCCGTATATCAGGAAAGGCAGAGGGAATCTCTCATTTTCGAGACATTAGTAGCTGGACTCGATGACACGCTTTATCTAACAGAATGGGAAAAATTAAATAACTATAATCATTCTAGAGTGGCATGCGTATTTAAAAAAAATATTTTATAAATTAAAGGCAACGTGCAATTTTTTATTTTTAAGCACTTTTGTTTGTGATATACTCACTTTCACTAGTGATATACACAGTCTTTATATACTCGTATATCCTTGGTATTTTAATATAATTTCACATTCAATAAGATTCAATTTAAAAGTGTGATCGTTTCCCATTCGAGGAGAAAAATATATAGTTAGTAATGAACAGGCAACAAAAAATATTTTGTGGGATATGAACCTACAATTAGTGTGTAATTTGTACAACCTTTTTAACTCCAACTCCTCCTATCTTCATGACTTGTATCTTAGTAAAATCAATAAAAAATCACCGGAAACGGATGTTGAAGACTCAATTAAGAGCCGTTAAGTAAAATATATTAACGTAACATCCTTCCTATCGCCAATTAAATAGCAAATCGTACTAACTAATAGTGTTTACGTTTGTATGTCCGTCACTTATGTATAATTGATAGCTGACTATCATTTTCTAAGCTGCTCATCCTACATCCTACATGTAGCAGAGTAGGCAGATCGCAGGGAGACCGGAGGGAACCTAATGTAACGTTTCTAAAATACCATACAATATTTGAGACATTAGATATTGATGTGCAACATAACGACGCGCTATGCCTCGTTACTAGAGCGAAACAATGAATATAATTGATCCCCCCGAATAAGAATCGAACTCACACCTCATCGTCGTTTCACTTACAACCACACAGCCTCAAACGATATCCTAGAAAAAAACCAAATAAAAAAAATATTAATAAACTTATAACTCCTTCTATAACATCCATAGCTAGCAGTGGGCAGTTCTCACAATTTACGATTCCGTTAAACTTTTATTGGCCTCGATCGTATACAAATTAGATTCAGTACAGTCGACCAATTGAAGTCTTCATCTGAACGGAAAGGAATTAGGTCAAGAGTTGTTCTGATCACGTTAACAGTCCTATTTTAAATGTATTTACTTTGCTTCTCCTAATAAATGTTATTATATTATATGTAGATATTCTCGCAGTTGTATCCCGCTTATAGCAGGGATGGTTAGGGAACCTAGTGTTAAGACACTCTGTTTCCGATCCGTGTTTTGAGCATCAAAACTCATTATCATTATTTTTCTACAAGAACGGGGAAATGAAAATAATTTAAAATAATAACTTCCACGAGTAGTAAATTCTTATTATTGCCACAAAAGGCTAGGATTCGAATCCAAAATGGTCGTGTTTACAGTCAGATGTAACCCACTGTGCCACAACAGTTTTTTTCGTAATTTTCTCTAATAAAAATAAAGATTTTGTGTAAAACGTGAATTCGCCACCCGGCTGCCATTCGCCGTCGACTGAACGACTTACGGATTAAGAGGATGATTGAAAGAGGAGATTTTGTTTTATGTTGTTTTTTTATTATTATAGAGAAATGTTACCCATAATATTTATGTACTGACTGACCTATTTAGTTTGAAGGTTACTTCTACAACATATTCCTTCGCATGCAGCAGGTTTATCAAAAAAAAAATCTATTTATTTTATTAAATGAGACGTTGTGTATTTATTTGCGGAACCCAACTCCGCATATTATCCTAACATATTAGACAAATTAAAAATAACTAAAATATTATCATTTCTTAGACTGAACCTATAACAGTCTACGATAAGTTTCTCTTACATTTCTTATACCATATGATTACACAAGCGTCTCAATACATGTAATTAAACTGCTATATTATACCGATAAGGATTTTTTTACTGCAACCACCAATTTATAGGAGAAAGGAGAGATTGTAGTTTATAAGACATAAGGCGGAGTCGAGTTGAGAAACGGTAAAACTTTCACGTGAAATGTCATATAGTAAAGTTAGTAATTACATAAAAGTTATAGGTTTGGCCAGCCGTGGTGTCTACAGGTACAGGCATGTGTATGTAAGCGCGACAGGTTGTGGGTTCGATCCCAATCGAGGAATTAAAATATTTAATATTTTCATTTTCTCGCCCTGGTATCGAGGTGAAGCGCGGTTTTGAGTTCCGCCATTCATCACGTAATGTCTCCAGAGTATCGTGGGAAGTGAGGAGCGGAGTGTCTTAACCCTCTGTCTACCCTGCTACATGCGGGATACAACGTGGAGCTACATTTTATTTGTATTTTGTTTATATCTATAGGTTTAGTTTAGTAAAGCTAGTAAACCTTGTTTTAATACGCAAAACGAAACAGAAAATACCCTGCATATGTCTAAATTTTCAATAGTATTTAAAATAAAGCTTTTAGTTCAAATTGAATCAAAGTATAGTACGAGAGCGTTGAAACTGTTTTGATGTTTAGAACTTACGACTAATATAATTGTGCCTAATAGTAAAGCACTATTAAACAGAAAAGTTCATTTACATATACTAAAGTCGATTTTATGAGTTAAACTTTGTAAGCTCTCACTTTTTCTCAGCTTTTGAAGGCTTAAATATTGTTTATGTTAGTGTAATGATTTTAAATTGTAAGCTTAAGTAGCCTAAAATACACTATAGTTGTAGGTTCGATTCTGGTTGAGAAATGTTTTTGGAAATTACAATTTCAATTAAGTGCCTCAAAAATTTGGCGGTTTGTTTTAATATACAGTTATATATAAAGTTTGATAAATGTCAAGTATTTTTGACAAGTATTTTTTTAGGTTTATTATTATTAAGGTAGTTGGTTCGAATCTTTTCTCCTAACATCTACATCCAATGTTTTCTGGTAGAGATCTCTATTAGAGATAAGTACCGTTGTAAACATTTTTTTTCTATTTTATATGTTTTCTGTACTTTCTTTCTTGTGGTACATAAATGAATGAAAAAAAGTTAACGTTGAAACTTTATCGAAAATGATCCAATTGCATAAATAATTTCACCGCCCAATTGACTTACGGTTAGTGGGTACCCTACATACCTATTCTGCCTTTACTTTCAAAATTTCACCCTTTGTTTATTCATTTTGCAGACTTTTATTGAAAGTAAAAGTAAAGTTTAGTTTTGTTATGAATATATTTGAAAAGATTTTAGTTGTTACGGTACAGGGGTACCCCAATATAGTTAATTCCAGTTACTTATACTTAGCAAGATGCAGTTTAATTAAATATAACTAGCAAAGAAGACGCAAGATCGTTTTCAAATACAAAATAATATAAATCTTTTATACACATTTTAAAAAAAAAAACTTTCATTCTGCCTAAATATTCATGTATACCCCACACACAAGGATAAACAGAGGGCATAGTATTAAAACACTACGTTCTGTACTTTCCGCCCGCTTTTTGTGACGCAGAACTCAGACATCTTGCTACTAGCAGAGCTGAGTAAATAAAATAAATCACCTGAGTGAGAATCGAACCCACAACCAGACCTTAAAGACATACATATATTCTAAACAAATAACTTTATGTAGGTCAACTACGTGTTACACGGAACTCTCACTTTTCTGACATCCTGCAGGTTTAGGTATTGGCGGAAAGCGAAATGACCGACTGTGAGAACATTTTTTGCGATTCATTGTTGATTTTGTCGGTGACTAAAGAAATCGTTGATACATTAACATTAATTCTGTTCTACTGACATATTAAATACTTAATGAAAATAAATTACTGTAGTTATTTATAGTATATTTGTTTTTTTTTAAGTGAAAGGTTAGAATGTTTTATTTATATTATTTCTCAACTTAACGCCCTATTTTTAACCGACTTCTGTAAGAAAAGGAGCTAATGCTACAACACCCTTACTACAATATCTAATTACTAAGCCTGTTTGTTTTACTTGGAACCGACTTCAAAATTATAAAATCTTTGTAAAATTATTTTTCACTTTTTAGTTCTTTGTAAGAAGTCTTTTTGGTTAGGTTAGGTTTTTCTTTTTGTTAAAAATTTATTTATGTAGTATTAGTAAGGCGAGCAGAGGACCTAGTGTCATGTTACTCTGTTCTCAATTTTTTTCAACTTCACTCTGTATCTCGCACATAGCAGGGTAGATAGAGGGAACCTGGCCTGGGAACCTAATGTTAAGACACACCGTTCCCATTAAGATACTTTCGTTCCCCGCATTTAATTTTAACAGTAAAGATAATTTAATTTTCGATTTAAATTACAATTTATTAAGTGTATAACAGTGTATAAATATTCGTATGATTCAAGCGGGCGAAGCTGCGCGGGTGTCACTAGTATATAAATATATTAGAATAAGGAACCAAAATCTAATTTATATAAAAGAAACGTTGTATAAAAAACAAGTAGAGAACGTAATAACCCTAAATAAATATTAGAATCTGTACTAAATGATTGGTTCCAAAATGTTCCCACGCAATTTCCTTTCATCATTTAATAAGATCTATTACTAATATAATATTTAATTTATTCATTGATTGAGCGAAATATTAAAAAAAACATTTTAATTAACTGTTATATCAAAGAAGGTTTTATGAACAAATAAATAATTAAAATGTGTTAGAAATTGCTTCAGTACAACGTCTAGCTGTAAATGTCGGGTCTACAACCTTCGGATTGTGGGTTTGATTTCCATTCGATGAAATGAAACATCTTCATTTTATCGCTCTGATAAGGTTAAACGCGGCGTTGAGCGCTATAGTTGCGCTAACGATTAGTAATAAGTACGGTGTCAGTACGGCGCCTAGAGAACGGAGGTATTAACACTGGGTTCCCTTTGCCTATTCTGCTATATGCGGGATACAGGTCACTAAATTCACAGTGTTTCGAATTCACTTGTACCGCGGAGAACAGTGTCTTGACACTACTTTCTCCCAGCTTACTCTGCTAAGCGGAACAAAGCGTGAAATGGACAAAAAAACAAACAGCCATTACTAAGGCCTATGACTCAATCTCTTGCTAATTTCCACAGAATGGTTTTCATTCAACGGGTATGAATGGACGACCTTGTCGATAACCTTCTAGTATTATATTTGTTTTATTACCAGTATTTTTAGGAGTTTTTTATATGTAAATCTGTTGGCTGCCGTTAGACGCTTGTGAAATAGGAAAGCTGAGATTAATCTTGGATACAAACAATTTTAATAAAAGCTGATTTCGAATTGTGATGTTACATAGATAGATGAGGCCAGTCGTAGCGCAGGGGCTCGAAGTGTGATTGGTTGTGGGTTCGATGCCCACTCGAGAAAATTAAATATTTATTTCAATTTTGTGTTCATTTCTTTGCTCTGGTGTCGAGGAAGGGCGTGGCGTTGAATTCCGCCTCTTAACATGTAATGCTTCCAGAATTCGGCAGAAAGTGGAGATCAGATTGTATTAGTGAAGTTCCCTCTGCCCTGCTGTGAGCGTCTTTACAGGTACCTTCTATATCCTTCTTTCCTTATCCTCCATTCCTTGCTTTTTTATACGGTACTTACAAAATGAAGTTATAAAAAAATAAAATATACTAATTGAAATACCATTAATCAAATGCGTCACATAAACATCACTACCAACTTTTAGTTTCTCTCTCTCTCTCTCTCTACCAACAATTTAATAGTTACTAATACTTAGGTACAGCATAATGAGGGGTGTAACGTACAAACATACATACATAAAACCAACTCGATCTAAATTTACGACGGCTTTTTGATGTGCACTTTCATCGTAACCGATAACCGCTTTATAGTACAAATTTCTTGCTTAAGAAATTTCAATCTAATACCATTGAGATAATGTATATTTTTGTCTGACTAGATATGTTCGGACAGTGGCCCCCAATCGAGGCCATGTGTAAATTTGAGATTCATTTCATATACAAAATGTGTCTGATAAAACACCTGTCGTTAGCAAAATGATTTATTACTGCTTCGATATAATAATTCAAATGTGCGCGGCGCCTAATTCAACCGTTCAACACGTAATGTCTCGGAAATTGTGCGGAAAGAGGAAAGTGGAATGGCTTAACACTAGGTTCCCTCTGCCTATCTCTCTGTGTAGTAAAACGAGTGAAGCTGATAAACAAATGTCATAATTAACTCCATAATCTTGTTAATTATATTAAACAGGTACCCTGGCGTACATTAAAACAAATCTTTCTGTTCATGAGATTAGTGCGTTCAACCAAACAAACTTCAACCCTATAATATTAGTATAGATAAATAAATATAAATGAGAAACACTAAATGTGTAAAGAAAGCAATCACAGCAAGGCTGCGCCAGCCGCGGGGGAAATCTAACTCACGCCGGCCAATAAGTCTCCGATACGATTATGAAGAGCTGATATTAGATTGACTATTTGTTTCCATGACCTTTTCAAACCTTAATCCGTATAATCTAGGAGAATACATGTAGAATATGGATATAGATAGCTGTTATCAGTTTCACGCTTTATTCCACAGAACAAGAGGACTCAGTCCTTGAGTTCAGTTTTCATTTTCAGATCAGTTTTAATTAGAAAAAATGGTAGCCAGAAAGTTACCATTACCATTTTTTTGTGAAAATAAAAATTGGTTTGGTTGGTGCCAATATGATGGCATTGGGTTCAGTTGCAGCCTATCAGCCTCAATAAGCCATGAAGACCAAAAATTGTATGATGTCATAAGACAACTAGGGTTGTGAGTATTCGACCTGCGCTTGCTCAACCCTTCTGAGCTTACAGAGAGAACTTTGTGTCAAGATTCTACGTTCACCATTTACCGACTTCAAAAACATGCGTGTTGAGTGGCGAAACTCAACGCTGCACTTTGTCGATAAAAAATGAAACCTCGCAATCACTGCAAGTTTCTAATTCCCTTATGACCTATCAAATTAGAATAGATAATAAACAATGCAATCAGAAATAACAACTTTCTATACAATAATAAACTCAGGCTTTATTGATGCGAATGTATTGGGAATGTTCATACAAATGCAATCAATGTTGTGGCTTAACTATAATACAGTTTTTGTTTAGCTTCATTGTACCCCCATGAGGCCTCCTAGCGCAGGGGCACAAGGGTATAACGCGATGGTTGTGGGTTCGATCTACACTCGAGGGGATCGAATTATTATTTATTAACGTTTTCATTGCTTCGCTCTTGCACCTAGCAAAACTTCGGCGTTGAATTTCGCCACGCAACACGTAATGTCTCGACACTATGTTCCCTCTGCCTACCCTGTTGATGCGAAATACAGCGTGCAGCTACTGATATGGTCATTCATAAGCTGCAAGTAGTCAAAACTTAGTTAACTCATATTTAGTTAACTGTCTTCAAACGGTTAAAGCTTTACTCAACATGCAATTCCTCCAGAATTCAGTGAAAATGGGGGTCTTAATAGAAACAGAGTGTCTTAACACTAAGTTTCCAAGCTCCCTCTGCCTATCCAGCTATGTCCACGACGCAGTCTGAAAAAAAAGATATTAAAATATGTGCAGGAAACCAATAGTCATAAGATGATAAAAGTAATTTTATATTCGCACATATATTCGCAAGGGAAATGTTAAAATACACAACGTTTGACGTCAATGCGAATACTGTGTTCCGGTAAAGATATTATTTATAAATTGTATTGGACGAATAGTGAGAGGCCGTCGTAGCGCAGTGGGCAGTGCCTGCACAAAGACGACGGTAGTGAGTTCGATCTCCAGTTGGGGAAATGTTTATTCTTAAATTTATTTTCATTTCCTTGCAGTGGTACACGAATCGCGGCTTTGAGACATCATTCAACATACATTGTCTCAAAAATTCGGCGGAAAATAGAGAACGGAGATTTCTTCTGTGTACCCTGTTATACCCGCCCTGAAAGACAACGAGACACTTACCTCGCGACTCAGTTCAAGCGTAAAGAACACACCCTGTATATAAAATAGTAAGGGTTCATTAAGCCTCTTACAAAATGTAGCGTCCTATATTGGGTGTAGTACAATGAACTGCCAAAGTTTACTCAGCTTATGCCAAAAGAGTAATCAACTCGGCGAGCTTTTGTTCAGTTTGTTCACGAATACTCGAAAGTAGGTGGATTTGGTACAGTATTTGGAAACTTTTTGAAGAATATGGCATTTTATATTGATTATATTAAAAGTATATAGAAGTATTTAAAAGAAAATTATTTTATAATAATATATCTAATAAATAAACTTTAAGAGACTTCCTCAACGCTTCCATTTGCCTCGTTACCAGAGCGAGGAAATGAAAATATTAAATATTTCATTCCCCCAGTGGGAATTGAAGCCACAATAATCGCGTTTATAGTCGAGGACTTGTGCATGTGCGCCACGACTGGCCTCTTATTTTTCGTTAATAAATCTAAACAAACAGCTTTAGAGAGAGCCTAGTGCTTTCTTATATAAAACAATTGGAAAATGGATTACTTATGTGTGTATAATTTATGTAGGGAGTGTCTTAACACTAGGTTCCCATTTCCTACCCTGCTGTTTGCGGAATACTGCGTGAAGCTGATTTTATTTATATAGTTTAAAAATAATTAAAATGTAATCATTCCCCAAGACGTCGATCGAACCGGTTCGATCCGGATCGATCTATGGTTGTGATAGAACTTACAGTCAGAATCTATATCATTGAGCCACGAAATGTATCGAAAATTGGGTGGTTTTAGCTCTGACTATCCCGCTATAGCGTGAAACTAAACTGTTAGTAGGAATAAACACTAAAATATTTATCTAGACACGTTTCGGCCTATATACCGACTACAATGCGCTACAGACGGACGCCCGACCTGCCCCAGATCTCAAGTGGCCAGTCCTGTTTCATGTTACACTTTGATGCCTCGCTAGCATAGATAACATTTGTTTATAATATTATTTTGTGCTAAATAAGCCGGAATGCGATAGTTATTGCTATCTTTGATGTCAATTTTGAAAAATATTTCAATCTCGGATCGGTTAAGTTCAGCCATTCAACAAGATATGCCTCCAGAATTCGGTGGAAAGTGTCCTAACACTAGGTTCCCAGGTTCCCTTTTCCAATCTTTTTACGTGTGGGATACTCTTGAAGCTGAATCTCATCCAATCTCTATTTAATCACATGTACGACGTTGAGTTCCTCCATAGAGCTTACAGTGTCTCGGGTAAAACGTGTCTTCGAAAAGGATTCTAAATAACAAAACTATAATAATATCCATATATATGTTTAAGTAGATTAATCCAATAACTTTGAAGGTATTGCTAAACATAAAGAAATACCTATTTTTTCCTAACCTAACTTATAGATGGACTGTGGGTTCGATTCCCACAAAATATAAAAGATGCATCATCAAAACACGCATAACACTCGCATACGTATTATGTACAGTTAGCTTTGAGCCGAGTTTATCAGCTCTAATTTAAGATTCAAGGCAACAGTGGATTCCAAACAGTGTTTAACTCCTCCTGCTAATTGTATTAACACGTACGAGTACATCACTAGTTAGCGTGTTAATGCATTGTATACATTTTATACCTCACTATAAATATATACTGCTGCCAAAAAGTTTAGAAGAATTTATTATATTTAGTATTATTTAGGAAAATGTAAAAAATAGACACTATTGTGGCGCAGCAGCGTCTAAATATAAACGTGACGGCCATGGGTTTGAATCCCGCTCGTGGAAATGAAATAATTTTATTTTTTCGTTCTGTTAACAAGAGAAAGCGCGGTGTTTATTTCCGTTACTCAACACACAATGACTCGCATATTGGGCCTAATAATCTCATTATATTCTTTTACTAGATTTCCTCTGCCTCATGCTATGTGCAGGATGAAGCGTGAAGCTAAAAAAAACGACAATTAGAATAAATTGTCTTTTTTTGATTCTTTTAGTTTCTAGATATTTATTATTGACCATTTATAAAACATTTAAAGAAGACGCGGAGGTCAATGCCGCGTCCCGTTTCACCTGAATAGAGAAATTGTAATAAAAATTAATAATATTATTTGGCACAATATGAATAATAATAATAGCGTGAAGTTATTATTATTCCCATTGTGCATTATTATTATTTTCTGGCTCTTATAATAAAACAAAGCACGGCGTTGAGCTTCGCCATTCAACACACAAAATCTCGAAAATTGCCTTACGTGAGGAACAGAGTATAAGATTTCCTTTACCTTACCTGCTATATGCAGGATACAGCGAAATTAGCTATTTATTTATTGATAATTATTCTTTAAAAGAGGATTGAACCTACAATCATCTTATGTATAGTAAATTATTTTACACAATATATACAAACACTAACTAACTAACGGAAGACGGAGTGTTACAAATAAACTTGGCGTCGCGCCGACTTCGAGCGTCTTTTGAACTCTTTGAACTTTTCACTTGTAATTTGTAGAACATCTCATGGGAATAAATACTAGTTGCCCAGGTTTTAGCATTTAAATATTAGCTAGTGAAATAATAAACAAATTAAATAATTAATTCAGGGCGTCGTGTGACTTTAACGAGTAGGTTCTGAGTTCGATTCTCACAAAGGGAGGAAAAACTTTTCTTTAATATTTCCATTTTTCCGCTTTTGTAACTGTTACTCGACTCAGAAATTGAACCTGTACCAGTCGCAATAATCAGTACCAACTAGCAGCCACATTGTCACCACATTTCATAACAACATTTCAATTGAAACTAATCCGTTAACTACTATATTATATTTCAAATATATGCAAAATGTAAACAAACTATTATTGAATCCTAGAAACTTTTGCGTGATTAAATTCTAGAACATGAAACCTGCTTGGAAATGTTACAACTGAAAATAAGCTTTTTATTTAAAACTTTTAACGGATTTTAAGAAGCCACGAATAATAATCAATATTATTTAGTAGGCTCTTATTGTAATTGTTGGAATATTATTTCATTTTTTTTAAGTGTTTTTTATACAATGAGTTAAGGAACACATAAAAAAAATTACTTACCGGTACTAGAACCCGCGTCCCTTGGAAATCGTCCTTGCGCTCGTCACTAAATTAAGCCATACGTTCTTTTTGTCAAAGTCCAATATAATGTATTTTGAAAAATGCTATTCCCATACCAAGGGAAGACAATACTAATACATATAAAAAAAATTACGACGCGGAAGTCGAACCCGCACACATGCACAGGAACTAGGTGAAGTTTTAGTAGTTTAGTTTGTATACATGGTGTTCATGTAATTCTACTAATCTGTGAACTATTTATCGTCTGAAAAGTTATCTCATTTGGGTAGATTGTACACAGTGTATTGTAATAATAGGTATATTATACCTCATTTGACAAGTAAGGTTTCGATTCATGAAAATATAGTGGCGTAGTGGGTTCGCCTGGCTGTGTTTGTGATGATAGTGGGTTCAGTTCGACTCGGTGCTATCAATTGTTTTTATTTTTTGAAGTGAGACAAAGCGCAGTGTTGAGTCACGCAGTGTCTCAATCGCTCTCTCTCGCGTAAAGTTGGAAACGAATTTGTTATATATTGATTTACGGTGTGTCATATTTTTTTTCACCATGTATTCTGCAGATAGTAGTGGGAGTGTTAAGACACTAAGGAGATTAGCGGGATAGTGTTAAAACACTCCGTTCCCATTAAGACATTCCCATTCCTAATTTTCTGCCGAGTTCTAGAGGCATTGGGTGTTGAGTGACGGAACTTAACGCCTCGTTACGAAAGCGAGATAATTAAAATATTAAATATTTCAATTCCCCAAACGGGAATCAAACCCACAACCTAGCGTTTACAGTCGCACGCTTATACCTCTGCGCTACGAATAGCAATAGATAATATGATGTTCGTTCATTCTTCTTAAATATTTTGACGGTAACTTTCAAATAAAACAAAATTTACTTACAAAACCTTGAAACACGTAAAGCTCCTCAATTATATTATTACTTTAGTTACATTCAAAAGTTATAACTCGAGGTGGTGATCCATCACAATTTCTGTCACTTACCGGGGAATAAATGTATCTAATAATCATTATAATACTATTAACTTCAAATTTGGTTCTAAATTATTAAGTTATTATGTAAGCCAGATATTTCTTTGTATACGGCGGTAAATGGAGAACGGAGTGTCTTAACACTACATTTAGGTTCCCTCTGCGTAACCTACTGTGTGCGGAATACAGCGTTTTAGCTGATTTTATTATTACTATTCTTCTTATATGTTACACTCCGTTCTTATTTAGGCACAACGTACGACAGTTAGCGCTACGAGGATATTATTTATTGAATATTTTTATTTCCTTACACTAGTAACGAGACAAATTCGGCGGAAGTATTTTAATGAGAACGGAGTGTCTTAACACTAGATTTCGAGGTTCTCTTTGCCTAACCTATGTGCGTGATACAGCGTGAAGCTATAATAATTATGAATTACTTACAATATAATACAAGCTTTTAATTGAGAACATATTTACAAGTAACTGAGGTCATCGAACTACAATATTTTTTATTTTCATATAATTTTTAAATACAGATCTTATCACGAGGACATGGAGAGAGATAAAATTACACTTATTTGCATTAATATTCGACAACGGGTCACAATATAACGGTTGCTATACGCTGAGACTTCCGGTTGATCTTCGAGAACACACTATCGACGATGAGGAAGGCCACATAAACAGCAAGAGAACCCCTCGGATGCCATGTATGAAGATGTTGATGACAGTGGACGAAGCCAAAGAGGTATGCCAAGACTATGACGTTTGGTGCTCTTTGAGTACCCACCCCCCTAGAATAAGGCGTGAAGCTAAAATGTTAATATAACTACCTATGCAATCCTGAATATATATACTGTTTCCTAAATTGAAATACATTTACCATATATACCTGATTTAATTTTACTGATTTACCTGATTTCATTTAATTACCTTAATTCATATTTAATGTTTCTTAATCCGTGATCTATGATCTATCGAAGATCGATGATCAATAAATACATTATTGATTTCATATATCATGATTAATAAAACATTTGAAGGGGATTAATTCAAAACACGAACACGGCACGTATATTAGGAAATTGAGAGATGCCTCAGGAACGGAATTTTACATTAGGTTCCCTTTGCTTACCAAGCTTAATGTGGGATACAACTTGAAATTAAAAAAAAGCTTTATAGAGTTGTGTCTACTTTACTGGTCTTAAAACCTAAAATCAATGAAAACAAACAAAAAATCAATTTTTCAACAATTCTAGGATGTTGAGTAAACAGTAGCTTCAGATTAAACAAAGTGCGGCGATCAAATAAACAAAAATGTTAAAGAAAAGGAAACGCTAACAATATGGTAAATGTGTGAAGTGTTTGTTTCTATGGTGTGAGTTATTATATGGTGATGAAATCTTAGCCCTTTAATAATTTTTTTTGAAGAAGTTAATGTTTTATCTAAAAGTATAGTATTCTGTTACAATTAAATATAAATAAAATATTTCTTTTCAATTTGGAATCTGTAATTTTTATACTAAACTACTACTACTACTACTTATATTGGCACCAATATAATTATTGTAAAATATTTTATAATCTTAAAATGGAGTAGGGTGATAAAGAGAACCCAATCGCTATGATTGCTTTACATATAGTGGATATGGAGCCTATATATATTTTTTTAAAACTTCCATACGCCTTCTATTAGTCAAGGTAAGTCACTTAAGAACGATCATAAATTCATATTTATAATTATTATTAATTTATATGTTTTTTATATTTTATATTAAACAAAATACATATTTTATATTCTTAATAGTTATCTACATATAACTATTTCTCAATACTTCTCTTTAAAATTATATAGCGCCATCTGTTCAAAATCAGCAACATTACTCTACCAACTCTAGCGGCAAATGGCAAAACTATGAAGTACCAAATAAGTTCACAAGCTGTGTAGTAATCACAATAGATGGCAGCAGCTGTAACTTTTTATTTATTTTACGAAAAAAGTGTAATATATGAATTATATGTAATATTAAATATATTATAAGATTTCTTTATATTATATTTATAGAGATATGAGGCCATTATGGCACAATCGTAAAGCATCTCAGTATGAACGCAAGTTTCTACTTAATACGAAAAAGCTATTCTTTTGTTAAAAGTGTACTTAAATATTTCCTTTTAACTTTACGCTGTAGGTAGCTGGGTAAACAAAGGGAACCTAGTGTTAAGACAGACCGTTTCCCACATACCGCCCAATATTGAGACATCACAATGGGATTTGTTGAGAAGCGAAATTCAACACTATACTTTGTGTTGTTACCAGTGCGAGGAAATGAAATTATTAATTCCTTCGAAAAAAGATCAAACCAACAACCGCCGTTGGCGTCCACACACACTCCCACTCCACCACGGCGACAAATACCACATACTAATATTCTCGTATAAGAGTCAACCATTACTCTTACAGTCAGTTAAGCTTAGCTTTAGACGAATAACCCATAACGGTTCATTAACACTGAGCTAACCTTGACCGACTGGAGGGGAACTTCAAAGGAGTTGTACCCGCTGTACATGTATACATACATACATTACTGACCAACGCTTTCCAAGCTATATTCCTAATCTATATATAATATTATAAAGATGAAGTCTGTATGGTTCAACGCTCTAAGCTCATGAAATATTGTATTTTCCACCTGTGGTCAATGTCAGCTGGACCGAATATTAGTTTGAAATATAAGTGTTAATAAATTTTCTTATACGATCTTATTATAAGCAATAATATTTAAAAAAAAAACAACTATTTCTTGTTTTCAAATGTATAATAAGCACCAATTTTTAAAATCAGCAGAAGGTAAACTATTTTATAATAAAAACTATTCTGATTTATTAGACGGAAAAAGAGGAAAGGAGTGTTTTCACTCTACATATGTAGCGTCTATACAAATAGCTAAAAAATAAGTTTTAAAATGACTACATACTTCATAATGTCACTTTCCCGCAACACTCAAAAAGTGCACCGTGAAGTCATTTAAATTAAAAAGTTCTTTTAACAATCCCTCGGGCCCTGAACCCTTTCATTGCGAAGTGATTACTCTCAGCTTAAAGGGATCTCTAACTAAAGGTTTTAACCAAATAACACGGTGGTAGACTGTCGCTGCAATTAATCTTACACAGACTATTAATACGTGTACATATCTACATCTTTATGAAATTGGTAGTAACGCTAGTCGTGGCGCAGGGCCACAAGCGTGCGCCTGTAAGCGCTACAGGTTGTGACTTTGATTCCCATTTGAGGAAATGGAATATATCATATTCTTATTTCCTTGCTCTTTTAACGAGTCCAAACGCGGCGTTGAGTTCCGCCACTTAACAATACAATACAATACCTCCAGAATTTCTCCAGAAAGCGGAGACCGGAAGCAGCACATAACAGAGGGAACCTGGGAAGTATTAAGACAGTATGTTTCAAACGCAACATATAATATCGATATTTTATTTCAACATATAACATACAAACATACATATAAAGAGCCTTAATTGTTAATACCTGCAAAAAGAATGCATAATACTACACGTTTCGTCATTCCCTCGCCGGCGTTATACCGTTCGTGTATAGTGAGCCTCTATCAGTGATCCCAGGCAGTCGGCGTCGCGATCGTTGCCATGCGACGCGGCCGTCGACCCGACGCCGCCCTACAAGTTGCACCGCCCGCCCACCATATTTTATTTGTAAACAAGCTGAATTAACTCTATTTATAACGTTATAACGGATATAACACGCGACGACGACGACTTCTAATATGTAGAGCTCACACTACTTTGCTAGATCTTGGTAGAGTCACGATGAGTCAATATTTTAGGGTATTTTAGGGAATTTTTAGCGATAAGGGCGAGGGTGTGTTAGTGTTTTTTAGTGAAAATGTTTTGTGATTGTTAGGTGAAGTGTTTTAAAGTGTTATGCAGTGAATATGAATTAGAATGCAGGTAAGTCAGACAATCTCTCTGGCTCTATTTTTAAGCTTGATTCCGGGTATAATTTTTATTGCATAAGATAGATGAAAAATATTTTCTATAAAGTTTCGTGAAAGATGGTTTAAAAATCTGTTTTTGTACAAAAATATTGTTTTCTATATCAACTTTCTTTTAATATATATGATCGATTATGTTACTTAAAATACTATTTTAAGTAAACGCATATATTATATGATCGACCGCTATTCGTTGGCACAAAGGGAACGTGGCCACGATATAGGTTTTTGAGTAAATATTTCTTTTTTTCGTTTTCATGAGAATTTCGAGAAATTATCTTTTAGTGCTCGCCTTTACACACTAAGCAAAAAACGTTCATTTCAAATGATATACCAATTTAACACAGAACTCTCGATTCTTTTGTTGGTGAAATCAAGAATTATGTCATATTCAATATTGAACTTGGCTCTCATTTCGTATAATATATATGAGTAGGTATTTGCTTGAGATAGGATAATCAATAAACACAATTTACGATATCGTACAAGTGATGTAGTTTTATCCTAATGGATTATAATTTATAAGATAAAGATGAACGAGGTTATCCAATTATATTCAATTAATATACGTATATTTTGTGTCGATAATATTAAAAATTACAATTCTCCTTGCGAACTTTTAAAATTCAACCAAGTAATCTTTTTATCAGCTTCCCCTATATTTTTTAGAAAAAACAGAATAAAGACAGATATCCTAATTCTTCAGTACAGTGCGTGAACCCTAGTGGACCCTAGCTGGGACCTAAATATCTACATAATTTAAAAAAAATTCTCCAAAAGAATCTCACATATCTAAACAATTTTAGTTTTTTTTGCATGTTTTAAGAAGGGTGTCAGCCCACTGCGAAGTAATAACTGAAGTCTTATGTACTTTATGATCAAAATATTGGAAAGGATGAAAAGGATATAGAGGCGAGAGTCGAACTTTTGCATATTATGAAAGGAAAACTTTTGTTTGAAAATACCGTCTACAATAGAAATTTCTGGCTTGGCGTAGTATTAAAAAGTGTAGATTTGTATGTGTAAGTAGTCAATTTATATTTTTTTAAGCTTCACGCTGTATCCCGCACATAGAAAGGTAAGCAAAGGGAACCTAGGAACCTTGTAATCTAGTAAATACGAGTACATATAATAAAGTAATCATATAATTCATTATATAAAATACGTAGGAAGCATGTTTTAGGTCAAGTCAAGTCATTTGGGTCACTTGTTGCGTTTCAACGATATACATGTGGTTCTTGAAAAGTAAGGCTCAAAGGCCAACGCAGAGTGAGCGTTCTTACTAAAGTTTTCATTTTCTGTCTTAAAAATGTAACAAGTAAACTAAAGATTTTTAAAATTAAAAGTTTAGTTACAGTTTTTTGACATTATTTTTTTAAGACGGTGGCGATGATGGCTGCCATATGTGGAAAACAGCGTGAAGCTAAAAGAACCGTAATAACCATTTAGATTTTTTTTTTCAGCTGAATGCTGTATCCCACATTAAGCAAGGTACACAGATTCGGCGGAGAGAGGTTTCATCTGTCTACCCTGCTATGTGCGGGATATAACAAGAGGCTAAAAAAAGTAGTGGAGTTAAGTTCAGCCCATCAGCACACAATGTTTCAAATTTAGGTGGAAACCGGAGAATGGCGTGTCTTAATACTAAGTTCTTGAATGTCAAAAATATTCCTTTAAATTGTATTTGAGTCCACAATATCATTACTTTTTAAATCATTACAAATTTCCTTAAACAATTGAAAATCTATTAAAATAGGTTTCAAGGATTGATAAATCCACAAATTGACCTCTATTTTACTATTAATAACTCTGGTTTTACACGCGGAAAATAACATTACAGCTTAACATTGTATCTTAAGGAATATTTATACTAAGAATTCTGCTATTTATATTATGTAAAGGCGTTTATATCGTAGATGAGGTAACCGATGGTTCTAGGTTCGATTATTCACTCCATTTAAGATCAATGTGTAATTTAATATGTAGCGAAATAGTTTAAGAATTTTGCTTGTTATGGCTTGTTATCTATACACAATATGAAAATGTTACAGATAATACACAGATAAAATTTCACGGCGTAGAACGCTGCAATTTTTTGTGTAGGCGTGCTCGGAAAGTGTAGATTTTACAGTCCACGATAGCAAAGTTACGAGCGATAAATAATTTGCAAATAAAATTGTAAGCTTTTAAAATATTGTATTATTTAACTTGTAGATAAAATTTAAGCTAACTTTAACACCACACTTAAGATGGACATTGAAACTGTGGATAACAATATAGGAATATCATTAGAGTAATTTTTCAGTACTTATTTATTAACTTAAGCCGTTTATAATAGTTTTATTTTGTATAGAACTTGGCACCGACTTCATGTCTATCAGTAGGTGCAGACTTTTTAGGTTTGCTTATGAAATGTTCTAAATTAAATCTTTATTTATGTTTTTATTTACTTCTTAGTTATTAAATTTGTTTTTAATGTAGTTTTTTATAATATGTAATAAAAAAAATATTCAAGAAATATTTTTTCTACCGCCTCTTAAAATTAATGTTAACTATCACCTGATTTAACCAGTCTTCTCTTAGTTCTAGAATAACATAACAATATTTATTTTTTGTGAAGGTATAATATACAATCATACATATATACAGTATGTATATGGATACATATATAATATTATACTGTTATTGGAGGCGACGAGACGTCTGTCACGTCATCTCTGAAACTGATAAAAGTAATAATTACCTATAGGAAATTGACTCATTATCGCAATATAATGAATGTTGTTTAGTAAATATTAAACATTTATTTATTATTGTTGCCTTTGGATAACACTCTCGATATTGATCGATCTTCACGGTGTATCCCGCACGTAATAGGGTAGGTAGAGGGAACTTGGGAATCTAGAGTTATAACACTCCGTTCCCCTCTTTCCACCGAATTCTTAAGGCATTGTGTGCAGAAGGCGAAATTAATTATACCGAGTGAGATGGAACCCACAGCGATCACGTTTACAACATCACACGGTACGTTATAATAATAATAGTTAATACTTAAACAAAATAAGTAAATATTATTTACTTTCGTGACAAAATATAATTTTGCGTGACGCATTATGCTTATTTGCACCCCTTTTGTATTTTACTTGGACTATGAATTACCTACTAATTGCGATGTTTCCTTGGCTACTATATAGAATTTGTTAATATTTCCCTAGAAAATAATAAATTTATGATTATAGTGTTGTACTGTGCTAGATTTAATTGAGGTTTTAGTTATAACTCACACACTTAGAATACTTACTTGGAATAAAAAAATACTTTTTTAGTAAACGTATAAAAAATAAATTGAACCTGCACCTGCCGAACCTGGGCTTGTTGGACGACATTGGTTTTTTTCCAAGAGGCACGGGTTAAAATCTCACTACGTTAAAAATTTCTTTGATTTCTTAAAAAGATCATATCAATACCTACTTTAAGTTATGAGGAAAAAAAATCAATTTGCACTCATTAATGACTCAGTATTGATTCGACTTGAACTTTGGTTCATTGTCACCATTTGTCAGAATTTGTTAAACTAAATTTGATTCATTTCTTTGTACGTTAAACAAAGTTTTATTTAAACTTCCCACTTCGTCCCTCATAAAACAGTCTAGGCAGAGGGAACCCATTGTTAATACATATCGTTCACTACTCACCACCTAATTCCAAATTCACCGCGGTTTTTCTTGTTACCAAGGGGAAAAATGTAAATAATTAATTCTCTCGAGCGGAAAACGAAACCACAACCATTTTAGTCACAATCAATCACTACACCACTGGACCACGTACGCCACTATAATATTTTTTTAATTAAAAGTCTAACTTTCGATATTTAAATTACCATATTTTTAGTTAATCTAGATTAAAACAGCAGATTACCAATTAAATAGGGTAAACAAAGGGAACCCAGTATTAAAAAATTTCGGTCCTCACACAGCCTAATTTTCGAGACATTAGACGCTATGTTTTGTGACCAAAGAAAGTGTAAATAATTCATTCTCCCGAGAAGAAATCGAACCTGCGACCGTCGGGTTTAAAGTCGAATATTACGCTACTATGCCACGACGGCGTTAATATCTGTATATTGAAATAGGTTTTAACATGGTTATACTTATATGGCCTAATAGCCTGGTCTGTGCCATCTAAAGCTAATCATTGTCATGACACAGTCAATGTCCGTTATCAAATGACGTTCGATTTTGATATGTAACCATACTGTGGCGCAGTTGGCACGTGCTCGATATATTCGTAGGTTGTGGTTTGTAATCTGGGATAGAGTCTGGCTGGCAAACGCGATGGTTGCGGGTTCGATTCTCCAATCGGGGAATGGTGGTATTTAAATTATTTTCATTTCCCTGTTCTACCAGACAAAGCGCGACGTTAAGTTCCGTCACTTAGCATGCAATATCCTGAAAATTGTGCAGGTCGTCGCAATTATCAAACTGCAGTTTTTTACAATATAATGGTGGAAGCGTCGGCGCTGCTTTTATGGGAACAGCATATAGGGTAAAATATTTCAAACCCATACCTAAAGAAATAAATTAAGATATATCAACGGCTTAGAAGTTTTTTTAATTTCACGATGTTTAGTGTTTACCATATCTGTATTTCGGGTGACGCAGTTACTCATAGATACCAATAACGTAAACATTTACTACTACAAAATTACAACTAAAGGTTAAACAACTTTGAACTTTATAGCCAATACCTACGACTCGATTTCTGAATTAGGCATGTGCGTGCGTTATCTTGATTAATTTCTTTAGCTATAAGGTTTGAAATATTTTACCCTGCAGCTTTTCCCGTAAAAGGAGCGCTGACGCTTCCGGCCAGAAGAATGGTAGGCAGAGGAAACCTAGTGCTAAGACACTCCGTTCCCACTCTCCGTTATTCATATATCAGACATACGGAATTTAACGCCACGTATTGACCAGAGCGAGCACATTAAATTGTTCAATTCCACGTGTGGGGAACTTTCCTGTTGTAAACATAAGGTTAAATAAACAATTTATATAATCACTCGTTATCTTTGCACTTTCATACGATACAATATGTTCTATATAGTAACAAAAATAAGGCGCGTCCGTCTTGATAAGGCTAATCGGGTCGTTATATAAAAATGACCTAACCTAGAATGCTATATTTTAGGCAAACATTTTATAACCTAAATATAATTATGCATATAATATGATCGCAAAAGTGGCACAGTGTATTCAACAGTTGTGAGTTCGATTCTCACTCGAGGAAGATTCATTTTTATTACAAGATCTGGTAAGACGTGAAAGTAAGTGCGGCGTTGAGTTCCGCTAATGGTAATGGTTGTTAAAGAGTAAATAATAATGTGAGTTTAGTTCTCTACATTCTATATATACCTTTAGAAAGTGCACGAACTCGCTTCGTCCAATTTTCGAGACATTACATGTTGAGTAGTAAAACTTAATGCTGCGATTTTCATAGCGAAATTATAAGAAATGAAAACAGTTCATTCCCCTGATTTAAAATCGAACCTACAACCTCCGCGTTTATACATTTAGACGCCTTGTCGCTACGCCATAACGGCCTCTAAATTTATCTAGATCGCAATACATGCTTAGATAAGAGAACCTAAATACATGTCCTAAATTCCACATTAAATAGGTCATGCATGACATATCTTAAGGAAAGCCGTCCTATAGTACTAGTATGTATATGTTAAGTCAGCTGGCTGTTATCAAAATCATGTTATCATGTTATCGTTTTATATTATCAGTAGAGCCGCGACGCTCGAGCGCGACGCACGTGCCCTTGCTTTTACTTAGTGTTTTTTTTTATAAAAAAAAACATTATTTCGAAAAAAAATTTTTTTAGTAAGTTTATTTTTTCTTTGAGTTCTTATATTTTTTAAAATTTTTGTTTATTTTCTTGTGATTTATTATAAGAAGATTATAAAGTTGCAATTATGATTCATCGTTGCATTCAAAGTGTATTTAACACGTGTGACATCTTACCACAATGTTGATAGTAAGTGACATATTAATGTAAATATTCTTATAGTTTAGTAGTACTAAACAAGAGGACATAGATTCGATTTTCGTTGATTCTTAATATTTCTATCAACCTAGTGTTACGACACTCCGTTTCCAATGCAATTTTCGAGATATATTGGGTATTAAGTGCGAGAAAAATATTTTTATACCTTAGTGGGATTCGAACATAAAACTGTCGCTTTCTCAGTCAGCCTTAAGCATTTTTAGGCTTATTCCACTCTTGTTTTATATTTTTAAACTATTCTTCAATTTTCTGTTTTTTTATACTTTTAGTTCTAGATTGGTAAGCATTTAATTTGATAGACATATGAGACATAGGTAAACGCAGGGATGAACTAAATACTACACGTTTATATAAGTAGGTTAATTTAATACTATTTATTAACATATTGGTTTCGGAATATACCTAGATTATTTTTTAATATTATCTATAATTTAAAAATATATATATTTCTAAAATATTTGAAATATTATATTTAAGATTTGTAGGAAAGAACCACAGTTTGTCATATTTGTTATTGTTTTTTTTTTTCAATAACCAAAATTATATACCTGCAAATGTTTATATTTATCGCTACTTCGTTTCGTTTTTCGTTTTTCGAATGAGCAGTATGCTGTTGGCCATATCGGCCTCTACAGCGTCACCGGGCTTGGGGAGGCCGAGCTAGACGAGCTCTGACCTTGGCATGGCTACCGTGGAAGGTACCAACAAAAGAGAACACAGTGGCGCAAGGGCGTCTCCTTTGAGACTCGGACCGCGACTTGCGAGCACCGTTCGTAGTGGGGGGCTTTGCTTCGATCGAAACGACCAAAGCCTACTGGGGAGGGCTCTTGATGCCCTATTGGATTATTGAGAGCGGGCTCCTCTCGCGCCGAGGCGCGATTGGGCCACAGTAAAGCTGGGACCTCGTCTCCACCGGCGGGGACGGTGTGCGTAGCGTGTATGTGTGCGATTGTGTGTAGCCCTACCTACATATTTGGGGTCGTTCGCTTTAGTGATGGGGTCAGCATCATCGGTTAAAATATCCCGGGGTCGTGGGCGATCCCACGGGCGACGTTTGGCGTAATTACACGAGTTTACCACCAGCGGATTCGGATGGGATTCGGCTTTAGTGAAATAACTACTAGAGAGCTTACGGCAGTGCTCTTTTACTGAGTCTAATTTGACGTCTCTATGGAGATCGGTATTACGCATGTACCACGGGGCACCGGTAGTGTTACGTAAGAAGCGGTTTTGAATTATTTGTAATCGGCTAAGGTCTGTCTGTGCGAACACAACACAGGCGTAGGCGAATATGGGTCTGACGCATGATTTGTACAAACGGATTTTATTTCTAAGTGAAAGTTTACTTTTAGCGCAAATGAGTGGATATAAGCAACTTAAAACGTAGGCCGCTTTGCGGCGAACATAAGTGATGTGGGCTTTAAAGGACAGTTGACTGTCGAGAATGACACCTAAGTATTTGGCCTGTTTGACCTCGGGAATTATTTTGCCTGAAAGGCGGACGTGTGGTAAGTAGTCTGTCCTACGAAGGGGGAAGTATATGATATTACTTTTATCGGGATTGACCTCTATGCGCCATTGAGATAGCCACTGACCTATGCGGTCCATGGACTTTTGGAGTCTGTTAGCTATGCAGACTGATACACGGCCGGACGTATAGACGGCGGTGTCGTCTGCGAAAAGGGCTAGGTTTGTACCTGGGGTTCTAGGGATGTCGTGGGTGTATATGTTGTATAGGAGCGGGGATAGTATGGAGCCCTGAGGGACTCCAGCTCTAACTGGCCTACTGGAGGAGAGAGTGCCTTCTACCCTATATCTAAATGAGCGGTTTGATAAGTAGTCTCGAATGATGTGCACGAGTCTGTCAGGTACGTCAGTCTTTTGTAACTTGTAAATCAAGCCGTTGTGCCAGACTTTATCAAATGCTTTTGCAATATCTAAGAAGATTGCCGCTGATGGCATTAATTTGGCTCGGGATAACAGGAATTCCGTGAGGCGGTGTACCTGGTGTATGCTAGAGTGCTTGGCTCTGAAGCCGAATTGTTCGGGGGGAATTATATCTTTGGCCACGACTGCGGCTTGGAGACGAGTGAGGAGGATACGTTCGTATATTTTGCCCATTGAGCTGAGAAGGCTTATGGGGCGATAACTGGACGGGGATGTGCGAGGTTTTTTAGGCTTATGAATACCTATGACTATTGCCTCTTTCCATCGGTCGGGGAATGAGCACTCTTTTAAGAGCGTGTTAAAAATGGCAACGAGAAGCGTTAGAATATGAATAGGAAGAATTTTAAGAATCTTATTCGAGATGCGATCGGATCCTGGGGCTTTCTTTGGCTTAAGGCGCTTTATAATGTCTTGTACCTCTTCGACAGAGGTCGGTCTTATAGGTTCGCCCGCTGGTGGCAACGGTGCCCACGTTTCGACCTGTGTGTCCACCGCGGCGACGTGAATTGGATCACACGGTTGTTCCGAGGGGGAGCATTGACTTTCTAGGTTATCCGCTAGGCATTCGGCCTTTTCGAGATCGTCTGAGGCTAGTGTTCCGTCCGGACGGATTAACGGCGGTAATTCGACTACGGTGTCGTTTTTGAATGATTTAGTTAATTGCCAGAACGCTACGTGCGATGGCGTAAGCTCTGATAACCTATGATCCCAAGCTTCGTCTCTGAGGTCCTCGAACCGGGCTCGAACCTGTCTTTGGAGCCTCCAGAGTTTAGCGCGGTTAGCCGGCGACGGAAATGAATCGTGCGCCCTATTGGCGATGTTTTTACGTCTCATAAGCTTTCTGAGATCTCGCGGGATCTTAAAATGTCCATCTGGATTGATTGTTATTTCCCTAGAACACTCGTCGAGAGTGCTACCCAGTCTGTCTGTAAGTTGGTTAATTTCCGCCTCGACTACTTCCACCGAGTCGAATCTGTCAGGTATGTCGTCTGTCGGTTCTGTGTCGGGATTGCCTAGGCGCTCCGCGAACTTAGACCAGTCGGTGATGGTGGTTTTAGGAAGAACTGGAGGACAATCGGGTCCTAATTTAACTATTACAGGTCTATGGTCTGAGTCTAACTCTGGTATTACCTCGATAGAGCGCAGCCTGAGAGAGACGCCCTGCAGGATGGCTATGTCGAGAATTGAAGGTTGGCCCCGGGGCCCAAATCTAGTGGGAGTGAGGGGGGCTATTATCTCAAAGCGAGAGGTGGTCAGGTCATAGATATTTTCGAGTTCGATTCCTCTACTATTTGTGGAGTTGCAATTCCACCTGGTGCTTTTACAGTTAAGGTCCCCGGCTATGATAACCGAGTCCCCCATGTCTAGTAGTGTCTGTAGGTCGCTTCTAAGTAAACTCTTTGATGGAGAGAGATAGGCGGAAGCTATAATAGTGGGTGGATGTCCAGTCATGTGAACCTTACAGACCGAAACTTCGATGTTAGTGAGCGTCGGCGGCGGATCGAGCGGTATGACGTGAAGCGTCTTTCTGTAAAAGATGACGGTGCCGCCTTTGGCACCGTCTCTGTCGTTACGAATAGTACGGTAATTGGCTATCTTGGGATCTCTATTACAATTTCTAAGGAACGTTTCCTGAACTAGAAATAAGTCGAGTTGTCGGTTTGTAACAAAATCGCGGACTAGCCCCATTTGCGTATTGAGACCGTTAGCGTTAAAATAACCTATGTTGAGAGAACGCGGCTTGACTCGCGCGAGTCTTAAATCGGGCGGGTTGATTCTAAGATTATTATTGACCGCCATTGGAAGTTTGAGCATTGACATATAATAATTTGGCTATAAGCTTTCTGTTGAGCTTAATTACTTGAAGTCGACTTTTAGGGTCTCCGTTTGAGTCTACTAAGCCTTTCGCGAAGGCCTTTATTTCGTCTTTATCTAGTATATCTAAAAAGCTAGTCATAATGTCGATCGCGTCTTCGATACTATCCTGTTCTGAGATTACCTCCCCACGGGGCTGGCGGGCGGAGGATGTGGCCCTGGAGGGCTTGGGTTTGGATTTGGAGGCCTTAGCGGCTTGGGTTTCAGGAAGAGGTTTTTTCCACGCGTTAGTGGAGGGAATAGGGGCTGGTTGGAGTGTTGGCTGAGGGCCGGACGGGTTTTGCGCTGGACGGGAAGGCATCGAAGCCTTATGCGTCCTGCCGCCCTTTCCGCCGGACCTGCGTGGGGCCTTAGGGCATCCGCGGTAATTTGCGGGGTGCCCTTGGGTCTCACACAAGACACAGCTGGGAGGTACGGCCGGGTCTGGGACCTTGCGCGGACAGTCAGCAGTAGCGTGACTTTCTAAGCACTTCACGCACCTTGGTTTTGCGTGACAGTTTTTGGCAGAATGCCCATAGAGCTGGCAGCGGTGACACTGCCCTGGAATGCCACGAGACCATGGCTTATCTATAGTAATGCCCGTGAGTGAGCAGATGGATTTTATGTTGAAAATTTGTTTTCCCTCTGGGCTACGGTCTAAGACAGCTAGGACCATGTCGTAGCTTTTTTTAGTGTACTGATTGTACATGCGGTGGACTGCTCTAACGGGGAGATTTTGGGATTTTAAGTCCCGGAAAACGGATTCTGTCTCTAGGTCGGAAGGGATACCCTTGAGGACTACACGCAACTGACGCTCGTCCTCCAGAGCGTAGGAGTGGAACCCTATCTTGTAATTCCTAAGGTGGGTCGTAAGGACCCTGTGGTCATTGGGTGTTAATACCTGAACCCTAACGCCCTGAGCTGTTGATCTGGCAGAATTGAACTGCACTTTATTGGACAACATCCACAATTGTAAATTGTCCCATGCTTTCCTATCCTGAACTACTATCGGGGGAGGTAACCTTGCCCTACGAGCGCCGGCCGGTACCGGTACCGAACCGTCGCCGGAGTTGGACGCGGGGGTCGAACTATTATTATTCTTGCTATTGTCTTTGCTTGTGATTGCATTGTCAGTCTTATCGGAATCTACCTGCGCACCCTTTTTCTCTACCTGCGCGTTAATCCTAGACCTATGCGGGGGTGAGGACCGCGGGGAGGGGGTTTTTACTGCGCGCGCGGCGCGTTTGGCTGGGGTTGATGGCGGAGTACCTAGTGATTTACGGGCCTTCCGTTTGGCCGATTTTGATTTGACGGTCTCGAAACCGTCATTATCCTCCACACCGGGAGTTTCTTCCTCGTCGGCTGAGGCCTCAGAGGATGACGAAGACGACGAGGAAGCCTCCGCGGCCTCGGACTCAGACTCGGACTCCGCGTCGTTTGCGGAAGCCTCGTCCTCGTCCGAGCCGGCGTCAGCCTCCTCAAGTTCGTCCTCCATCTGCTCTATTAGTTCGGGCGATTGAGCGATCGCCTCATTGTCGACGTAAGTTTTAAGGCCTTCTAAGGCGTCGGGGAAATGCGTCGCGACGTAGTTTAGCAAATTAACCGCGTCTACTCGGATCATTTTGGGAACGAATTGGCCCCTCGCCGAGGCGAGGGGTGTGTGCCTACTTTGACCTAATGTCTCGGCCTGGTGAGGCCGGGGTGAGTGCCTAGCTTAAGCTAACACTGTGTAAAAGTACTCACGTGGGTATGGAATCCAGGTGAAATCCTATGGACACTAACACACTACACTGCACTACACAAAACAACGGAGCTCGCCGCTCGCCGAACAAACGACGCCGATCGGTCCTCTTCGTCTTCTTGGTGGTGCTGGGTGGCGTAGGCCGAGAGTGCGCGTGGGCGCGCGTGGATTTGGTTTTTGTTTGTTTTTTGTGAAAATAAGCGATGCCAAGCGGACATTGAGACGTCCGGGCGGTACCGCGGTCGGATTGGAACTCCTCGCTACTTCGTTCGTACTAAGCGCTAACGTGTCGGCTCGACCAGGCAAAGTCGAAACCTGTCGTAACAAGCATCTATTAGACTCCGCCCATATACGAAATTACGGTATAATTTGAAGTTAAATTTTTTTTAAAAAGAATAGGTGGATAACGACAAAAGACAAAATAATTATTTTCTTTTATACAAGATCTTATAATAGTAAGAGAACCAATCAAAAGTTTTACGATTCTTACAATATAATTTCTTGTATTCTCTTGTATAATAGAATTTTATTATTTTTTTTTTTTGCTTTACGCTATATCACGTAGCAGGCTAGGTAGAGGGAACCTGGGACTGGGAACCTAGCGTTAAGACATTCCATAAAACTCATACTTACCTAGACCAAATCTCTTTCAAATAAGTAGAAAAACATAAAAAAGGGATTACACTGTCTCATTTAGACCCCAGGACCCTATTGTAGGGCAGGTAAGCCCATAATTGCCAGCAAGGACCCTTTGTTTATATTATGACGAATCACATAATTAGAGTGGCTTTCACGTGATTACTTCATTCACTAGTTGAGGATTTTATACCTGAGTTAAAGATAAAATAGCTTTTTGTTATTTCTTTCATTCATCTCATATTATCCATATTCTCCAGTATTCAATTTTAGGGAGCCAGCCATAATTTTAATAATTATAATTATTCTTCCTTTGAGGCCGCCGTGGCGCAGCAAGGGTGTGACTGTAACGTGACGGTTATGGGTTCAATTTCCATTTGGGATAATGAATTATTATTCATTAATAATTTATTTCTTCGCTTAGCACGAACGCGGCGTTGAGTTCCGCCACACGATACGCAATTCTTCAAAAAGAAAAGAGGGTCCTAACACTACGTTCATCTATTAACCCTGCTATACGCGGGATACAGTATGAAGCTGATAAAATATATTAACCATAAAAAATGCTATAAAATCTTTAATTACTTTCAGCATTTATTGCTACTTAATTGCTGAGCGAGTGATAACGTTAACTGCATTTTAATTTACATTTAACAACAATTTGTGATAATTCTTGATTATTAGTATCTCGCGATTGTTGTGGATTCGATTTCAATTTCCATTTGGGGAATTAATTTTCTCACTTAAAAAAAGTAGGTACGGCGTTAAGTTTCACCATTAGGTAAACACCAACAATGTCTCAACTATTGTGCGGAAAGTGAGGAACGGAGTGTCTTAACTCGTAAACGAGAAGCTAAATAGTAAATTATTATATATTTAGTGATTCATAGGCCTTTGACTTTTAATGCTAGTACTAAGATATTATTTCTTAGGATTTAATTTGGGACCTAAATACATGCTTGACATTTCTAACGCCATAAAATACTAACAGCTCAATTGAACTATTACGGGAACTCGCGACACCAATGGGTGGTCATACTAAACTAATAAAAAAAAGAGTTGAAACATAAATAAATTTTTATGTTCATAAAATAACATTGTCTAGATTGGACGTACAATTTTCGGATAATTGTGATATTATATGTAATAGAATTATATCGATATACAAATGTCTCGTTATTTTACGTTTCAGTGGACAGAGTCGATTGTGGGTTCAATTCCCACTCGAAGGAATAATTATATTTAATTTAAGCTCGCTCTGATAGATGAAATGTTGAGTTGCGTGATTCAATAGCCCAAATATTGAACGGAGAACGGAGTGTCTACAAATTTCCTCCCCTGCTATTTGGGATTTATTTTTGCTAATAATAACAAAAAAAATCAATTTTAAAAATGAAATTTATTTGTATGCAGGTGGTTATTACTTAAATTTAAACAAAACAATTAATAATATATAAAATATGTAAAAGTACACACAACAGTGGGAACACATACAGGAAATACAAACAAACATAATGGCCCCATATAATGATTTTTAATTCTAAATTAAACTCAACGATTTTTATTTCAATTGTCCTAAACCGCAGTTGTTTTAGTATCGAGTATTTAATTATTGCCATACTTTATGCAATAAATGCATTACCGTAACACCGCGTGCGATCACACGTGACCTACATAGAAGTATATAAGTGGTCTTATATATTAGTAATTATCCTTTAAGCCTAGTTAAGCCTAGTCAAGAAAATTTTAAATGGGAATCTTTACATAGTTTTGGTATATATAAAACTCTTCGGTTATTGATTGAGTGGCGTAGAATACTTGCAGAATGTTGGTTTTCCAAAATTCCTTCATGAACTAAAAATCAGGATTTTACAATTTGCAATTTGTTAATGAAAATGAAGTCTCGAAATAGTATAGATGAAACGCACTAACTACTTTTTTTTTCCGCTATATGCTGTATCCCGCATACATCAGGGTACGCAAATGGAACCTAGTGTTAAGACACTTCGTTCCCCACTTTCCGTCAAATTTTTGAGGTATTGCATGTTGAGTAACGGAATTTTGAACGCCGTGCTTTGCGTTGATACCAGAGAGAAGCCTACCTGTTGTGTGCGGGATACAGTGTGAAGTTGATTTCGATTTTTTTAGTTTAAGGGAAAAATTCTGCGTGTTTTCTATATTGCGCTGTATTTCTAAAAATATAATTATCAAATAATTTAATTTTATTTCCTATAGAAAACCCTTGTTTACGGAAAATATCTATATTGCCCTAAATATCAAAAATAAACTTACAATGCTATCTGATACTGTAAACGCGACGGTTGTAGGTTCAATTCTTATTTGGCAAGATGAGTTTTTTTAATTTTCTTCCTAAGGTAACAAGACAAAGAATGGTGTTAGATTCCGCCACGTCTCGAAAATTAGGCAGAAAATCGGAAATAGAATGCTTTAACTTTAGGTTCCCTCTGCCTCCCCTGCTAAATGCGGCGTGGGGCAGACGAAAGGCTCCGAGGATAGTAATTACCACTTGATTATGTACGCAGAGATGATTTTACAATGACGCCAATGAAACGATTTTTCCACCATGTCTAGGTTTAATATTTTTTTAGACTAGGGATACTTATTCGTTTATTATCTATTTTTAACATTTTTAAAGTGCTAAAATTTTTATACAGTTTTATAAAAGAAATATGGAATCTACATAGCTAGTTAGAATAACATTTCGTTCTGTTAAGTAATCTATATACAAATGTGGTGAAAATAAAAAAAATGCAAAGTTCCCATAGTAATAAATACGAAGTTTTTATCTCTCAATTTCACATTAAATTTAACGATTTGTGGAAAATAATCTATTTTTATTAAATTTTTAGACAAAGCACAACCGTGTGGATTCGATTCCTGCTCGAGGGATTATCATTATAAAAAAAATATGGTAAAAAAAACGCACCTTTCGGTTGTACCACATTTATGTTAATTAACTTGCACATTTCTTTTAGTTGGCTCGACAATAGAAAAGATACCTAATTAATGATTCTCCTCATAATAAACACGAATATCACTATTAGTTCATTAGTAAGTAGGTATGTAGGGACATACATACATACATCACCGAATACTATAAACAAACGAATATAAATAGACTCCACCACAACAAAATATATTGTTTTGCACACCTTATGTTATTGTACGAGTAAATAACCGACTTAACTTCCTCATCCTAAGAAGATCTACTAACCTCGTAGAACACTTAAATCCGCCAAGTAATAAGTTTACCTTAAATATAAAATAGAAATATAAATATACTTCACGCTGTATCCCGCATTTTGCACGATAGGCAAAGGGAGGGTGCTCTAGTATCAAGACAACCTGTTCAAACACCGCCAACTTTCGTGACCTAGTTAGTTGAGTAGCGGAAATCAACACCGTACTACGTCTTTTTCACAAAGTGTCAATTGAACCTACAATCGTCGCGTGTACAGCTACACATTGTTAAACGCCGTATTCATGGTTTTATTTAAAATGAAGTGCCTAATAGTACCGAAAATAAATGTACCAATTTTCTATTTTCGTAACAGGAAGGTAATTATTTGAATGAAAAATATTTGATTTGGGCAATTACGTCGATTACTTATATGAGGAAAAAATTATTATTTTTTTACTGAGTTGCACTCATTTTACTAATTTTATCATATAGGTTAAATAATTTGCAATTCTGTGTAACTTATTCGTTAGTCAGACAGGCCAGTGGCGCAGTGGAACAGCCTCTGATTGAAATCTTGGTAGTTTTGGGATCAATCTCCAATTATTTTTTTCATTTCCTGCTCTGGGAAACAAAGCGCGGCCTTTAGTTCCATCAGTCAAGACGGAATGTCTCGAAAATTAGGCAAGTAGTGGAGAACGAAGACACTTAACGCTAGGTTCCATCAGCCCACCCTGTTATATACGGAAAAAAGGGTTTAATTTTTCAATCACGCTGGATCCCGCATATAACAGGATAGACAGGCCAAATAATTCAAACAATATACGTTCCCTTGCATACCTGTCTACCGTCTACCTGTCTACTGTCTACTGAAAATAATGGATACCTAAATAATAGGTGTCTCATTAAATAAATAACTCGAACACAAAGATTGGTGAAACCACCCAGACGGCACTCTACTCTCTCTCTCTCTCTCTATAAGTATAGAGGCACATTAATGCACTGATGCAAACCGTTTTTATGCGAGCTTCATTAAGACGAGGGCTCGTGGCCGCCAGACTGCTACATTGCGTGTAATTTGTAGATCGATACAGAAGTGAAGGGAAAGGAAGTTTTTTTGCACGCCTTATCCCGCATGTAACAGGGTAGGCAGATGGAGACTAGTGCTAAAACACTCCACTACCCAGTTTCCACCGAAGTCTGGAATTATTCTAAATATGTTCCTGTTGTTGACGTATTAGGAAATATCTAGGTATTAAAATCAAATTTAAATTTAAAATATTATTTATTTTTTAAATAAATTTTATTAAGCACTTTTGTATAAAGTTAACTTAAAGTTACTATATATTTAGCCACTAGATAGTGCCGTGCCTATCATTCTATATGCGGAAAATCAGTGCTTAAAATAAATAAAAGGTTTCCCGTTTTGATTACCCAAAATCCGGCGATGGATTTATTTACTAATGTAATATGTATACATTACATAACATTTATTATTTAATAATTTTGAGGCGGTACAATGTCTCACTGCAACGGATGTGAACGGAACGGATGCATTAATAGTGAGATGGTGTACCGCGTACTAAAAGTACTAAGTTATTTAACTCTACATTATATCAAAATATTATTCCGACGGAGTGTTTTAATGTTTTAGGTTCCCTCTGCCTACCCTGCTGTGTGTGGGATACATTTCCTTTAACTTTAATAATTAACAGAGTCAGTTCGAGTATTATTTTTCATTTATTCGGTTGTTACGCGCAAACGTAAGCCTACGTGACGAGTTTAACTTCATGCATAATTATAGCCACTCTTATCTCGGAATATATAATTCTACCAAGGTTACACGCAACGAAGTATCGAAATCGTCTAAGCAGGCAGAAATCCAGACTAAATTATAAAGGGTCCTGTATTAAAAAATATATATAATAATAGATAATTAAAATTCTTTTTTAGCTTCACTCTACTCTCTGCGTGTAGCCAAGGTAGGAGACATCGCCGAATTTACTAGAAATCGAATTCACAACCGTCGCTTTTACACTAAAACGCTACCCTACTTTACGACGCACTACAACTAAATTAACCACCAAGATCCACATATCAACTCAAAGAAAACCCAAAATACCTTATATTATGCTCAATTTATGCAACCGCATTACAGTATCAACGACGAGGGCACTCGTCTGGTCTTCATCGATCGATAGTTCACTGACTCCGTGATTGCAACCAGCTATTGTTCAACCTTCTATTTATCCAGCCTCCGTGGTGCAGCAGCTAATCTCAGACTACTCCACTACTAGGCATTGTCCTAGCCCTCTAAAGTCCTGCAAATGAAAGTTTCAAAGATTTTTTTATATTAAAACTTTGTAATTTTCGTTCCGCTGAAAGCTGCATGAAAAGGTTGGAAATGAATGGTTAAAGGCAACTGTGTATTTCTTTACTATGCGAATAGTATACGTTTTTCATATAAAATAGCTTCACGGATATACCGTATATAGGCAGAGGGAAGCAAGTGCCCAATTTTCAAGGTATTGTGTGTTAAATGGCGAAACTAAACGCTGCGCTTCGTCTTGTTACCAGAGCGAAAAAAATAAAATATTTTTCTCCAATGGAAATCTATACTCCCCTGATTGGAAATTGAAATCTTCACTGCCCTAAGTGGTTATTGAACCACCAACCTGTGCCATTTCGGCCACAAGGCCAGTTTTGAATTTTGCTACTTTTAGCAATTTTACTATGGTTGAAATAAATTAATAATAATAATAAAATTGTTGTAATTTTAATATTATTTAGACGTAATAATATAAAAATTATTTAGTGTTTAAAACTAATTTTCCTAAGTTTTCTTTATCAAATCGATATACGGTTAACAAGTATTACCGTCTTATCAACGAACCAGCGTGTGGTCTGACATGCGGTACAGAATTAGTTGTTCAAGTGGTTCAATTGCCCATATACTGGGCAAAGGCAATAAATATTGCTATAAACTCAGCATTTATTGCGAACAGGGAGTGTTTTATTACATCTATTTCGAAGTGACCTTCGCCTTGGGGAGTGCGTTAACTGGTATAAAGTTATTTAAGGCAAAAATATGCTGATAATTTTTTTATTATTTAGATTATTATCTTTTGGAAATTCCTTTTTTTATATTTTTGTAATTTTTGAATTGTTAAATTACCAAAGATGTCAGTAGTGTGAGTGAAAGTTATTATTGTCCCGAAACGTATCTATCTGTTGAGAAGAGCGGGTAGTAGATTTCTTTAACATTTGATAAGGAAGATTTTTTTTAGTTGTATGGTCGTGTTAAGACACTCCGTTCTTTACTCGTCTCTTCGTCTGTCCGGTGCAAAAATTACGTATTTTCATTTAAAATATGACAGAAGCTTATTATGAAATATGACGTAATCAGCTTGAGATTACAAAAAACTTATTTAAACACTTTCGTGGCTGATAATTTTTAAGCGAAGCGAAACTCAACGCCGCCTTTTTACAAGTAATTCTAGTACATTATTTAACTTCTTCTACATTCCTTCACTAAATCTTTTTAATTATACTAAAATTTGTCTAAAAAGGCCCAAAGTTTTTCCTTAACGTATTAATATACTATTGATTTATTGAAAGATATATCTATATATGAAAAAAAAAACATTACATATTTAATATAAAGAGATAGCATTTAAAATTAAATTAATTTAATATTACATTTTCCTAAACGATGCAATTTAATTTACCTAGTCATTTTCCTCATAAATAACAAATAAAGGGCATCTCATGTACATGGAGGTGCTATAGCAACCATTTATTTTAAGAAAATGTATTAATAACAGCTTTACGAAAGAAAATAGTGATAAAAATTATTACAATACAGATATGGAGACACACACTTGACACTAGAAAAAGCTATCCAAATATTAGTAAACATATAGAGATTATTTATCTAGTTATAAGTCTAATTAAGCAAACAGATAAAAATTAAAATGTCAAGAAAAATGTTAATAAATATAAAAATGTTAAAAAATAATAAACAAAAATCAATCCACCGATGACCGTTTGGGTAAGCGGCTTCTAGAGTGGAAACCACTCCTCGGCAAGCGTAAAGTAGGACTTCCTCCAGCTAGATGGGGTGACGATGTTCGCAAAACGAAGAGCTGAAGATCGAGCTCAGTGGCGTGCCATTGGAGAGGCCTATATCCAGCAGTGGACGAGGACAGGCTGATGATGATGATGATGATGATGATGATGATGAATCCACCAAGGATTCACACATACACTTCCATAATAAGTGCATAATATGTGATTACGCGTATATACGTATATATATTATGCTGATAGGGAAAACCGCATATAATCGTATTAGACCTAGTTGTTAACTCGTGAATTCCTCAAAGTGATCCCTATTCATGGAATAGATTGACCGAATTTAGGGCATTTTATGACAGGGACAAGTTGTGCAGGTTGTGTACAGCCCTGAGTTCCACCAGTTAATGGTCTCCAGGTCCCCTTTATATAAAGGGAACCTGGATATAGCTTAAAGCTAAAAAAATGACGTAACATTTATTTAAGCGTGATGAATATTTTTCAGTAGTAGTTACGCCGTTCGGGTAAACTGGCCTTGGCCGTCTAAGTTTATAACATACGATGGTTGTGAGTTCAAGGTTTTATATGTTTACTTTTAAAATATAAGCGTTTCGTCAATTAAGATTATTTAAAAATTTTTTTCTAATTGACAGCAAAAACCGATTTATAGGCAAAAGTAAAAATTTTTAGCCAATTTTGCCATGAGATTTTGTGTTGCTGAAATGAAGCTGAGTAATACTTTTCGCCCAATTTTCCAAACATTGCGTGTTGAGTGGCGGAACTCAACGCCGCGCTTTCTCTTGGACATAAAAATAATAAATAATACATTCCCCAGAATCGAATTGAATCTACAACCGTGCACCATATGACCTTAAATATACATCGCTATATATATTTGTATGTAAACAAAAACCACATACGCATTCTCGGTACCGATATCAAATTTAAGTGAATTGAAATTTTATTATTTAATTAAATTACACGCGCTAATAACTTGTGATAAGATAATATTATGTGCTAAATAAATAAAATAAAATGTGTTGATACTTATGTACTGATTGATATAAAAATTTAACATTTTTTAACCAGATTGTTTTTCTCGAGATTTTTTTTACCTATCCTAAAAAATTATAGCCTTAAAAGAGGGAAAAAATTAAGCTTTGTTAAGCCCGTATAACTAAGCTTCAATATCAGAAACAGCTTCCAATTTTTATACGGAACTTACGTTAGGTGTGCCCGACTCGCGCTTGTCTGTTTTTTTAATTGCTTAAATTTTTGTGAAGTGTCATTTTAATTAACTTCATAGATACTTTATCAATTTTAGTTATTTAATCAATTCAATTACAAGATTTCTAATAGTATCCTTGGCTTACATTTTATGGAAACCTTGTTAAAATGATAAGAACAACCGATAGGTCGATAATGAATGAAACTAAGGCCTTTTAAAGATACAGTACATACTCCAGAATTCGGCGGAAAAGATCCCAGGTACCTTACCCTGCTATGTGCGGGTTACAGCGTGAAACTAAAAAAATATGTACACTACAATCTTGCCCGCATTACATCTGTTTGTACGTAGCGCTATAAATAATGACGTAAACTGCAAAGCTCGCGAACACGACAGGTGTTTGTATTGAAATACACTCGCACTGAAGTGCGGGACGCGACCGTTGCAAGACGCCCGCCTTATAAATTAATAATTTTTGTTGTTTAGCTTGAAATTGTTGTTAAATTATTATAAGTTATTGGGAATTATTATAGTTGTTGCTTCAATTTGTTTGTTGACTTGGAAGTCAAATGGTTAAGGTAATTTTTGTTTTTTATTTTTATTTTTTATATTATATTTTTTTATTGTTTAAATGTAATGTCATTTAGCTATTTTGTGTTAAAAATCGGAAATTGTTTTTCGTTTTTGGGAAAAGTTTATATTATAAGATTATAGTCGAGGCCGTCGTGGTAGTGACGAGATCCTTTGCGTGAAAAAAATCAAAACAAAAGCAAACAGATTCGGGCTAAGCCAAATATTCGAGGAATTGAATTACATATTTAAATTTTTCCATTCTGGCGCGGTTTTAAGTTAAACCACTCAACACGCACTGTCTCAAATGTCTTGCCTCTCCTCATATTCTCTCTGCCTATCGCACCATGTAAATGAGATTCAAATACACATTACGTTTAGTTAAAAAAATAAACATTACCTAGTCCTGCCATATAGGCCATCAGATGGCCTAGAACAAAACAATAAGCACTAGCTTACTCAAATATTCATTAACGCGATATCATCTTTAATCCTTCATACCTGTCTATCACGGATCTCTTGGCGGACAGACAAACACACATATGGTAAGTCACCTGTCAGTCATTGTCAGTAATGTAAGTCCATGTCAAGTATGCTAATTCTAAATTGAGTAAACACCTACATTAGATGCATTTTAGTGCACAATATTTGTCCCGTTATATTTTAGTAATACGAAATGAATAATGTAGCACTGTATTTCGATGATATTTAATGAGTCAATACACGTTTGTTTCAAAGAATTTTAATTAAAAAGAAAACCGTTTTGGTTAAGTTGCGTGTTTATGCTTCTAAGTGATGGTTTGTGGGTTCAATTAGGCTTAATGTGTTTCACGTTTAATATGTATTTTCATATTTACTTTTTTTAGATATTAACTAGTGACTGGCTCGCGGCTTCGCCCGCTTAAACTTATTGTTTACCTATAATCGCTAAATTATTCAAAATCTTTATATAAATTGAAGCCTATGTGTTATTTATCAGTTATCTATTAAATTTCATCTGAATCCGTTCAGTAGTAGGAGAACAAATATTCATCTATCACCACAAAGCTTTCACATTTATAATATTAGTAAAAATAGTAAGAAGTAAAATACATAAAGTAAAAAATTGATTTTTTATCACGCTTTATTCCTAGCGGATTAGCCTGGAAGAACAGTTATATTAGTCCAAACTATTATTACAGTAACAAAAATTAGACCAAATATACTCATACGAGATATATCCACAAATTTAAATTAATAATTGAAAAATGGCATAGAAATACAGTGTTTATTTGTAAAAATGATGAACCACTTTAATATCAATAAAACAAATAATAATCGATGTATTTAGCGTTTACTATTATTCAATTGAAATGTTTTACAGTGAATTAGATAAACCTATTTCGCGTAGACCTTATCCTCGAACCAAAACAAATGATAAATTTTGACAATAAACTGACAACATACGTCATACTGTTTATCAATTGACGTCATGACGCGACTTGGGGTCTCGCGTTTACCTCGAATACGATAAAACGAGGATACCTATGGTTGTTCTAATGGAATACAACAAAATAGGTAATTCCCAAATACTAATAAATGATTATTTATATAAGATACTAGCTTTTGTCTGCGGCTTCGGCTTGGTCTAATGAAAATAACTAAGAATTATGTTCCACCCGTTCTGAGTGCCCGAGGTGATTCTGAACGCAGGAAAAGTGAGTTATAATATATTTAAAAAAATATATAACAACCCAAAATCGAACAACTCAGTAAAAATTTGTATGTTTAAACATTAAAGAATTATATGCCTTTCCTAATACAAATGAACTCTAAAACCAAAACGTCACTGGTTAATTAAGGTAATCTATATATTTAAAATCGAAAGGTCACTCACTCATCACGAAATCTCAGAAACTACAGGTGCTAGGAATCTGAAATTTTGCATAGGAGTTACTTATAGGACGTAGGTGCTCGCTAAGATGGGAATTTGCAATATTCGACTTCTAAGGGGTTGTTTTTGGGGTTGAAAGTTTGAATGAAACTTCGTTACTACAAATGCTAGGAGTGTCAAATTTTGCATGGACGTTATTTATAGGACGTAGGTACTCATGGAGACAGAAATTAATAATAACGTAGTTCACGCAGGCAAAGCCGCGGGCGGGCCGCTAGTTTAAAATAAAACCTTTGGGACGTCTGGCAGGAATAAAGGGCCACGGAAAGGGTCTGGTAATAAATAAATAATAAATAAATATATATATACTTATTACGTTATTCTTAAAATCATATTTAAATACGAATGTTTCTACTTTAACGTAGGTAAGCGTGTAGGTACTTTAAGTTGTCGCTACCTCTAAAAGGTCCCTACTTTCAAGTTAGTGAGTATGTATACAGTCTTAATTACATATTAGACTACGAATCCTGAAAATTTCAGCTTTGTTAAAATGACATAGGCCTGGGATATCAATTTACAACGTAATATCTGCCCGTTTACGTAGTCGGCCTATCAGGATAGCTCTATCCTCATGACAAGATACTAAACCGCAATTAAGACTAAACACTGTCCGATTGTGAGGGAAATCCTAATTATGATATTAATTAGTTCCCTTTTTCCTCTAGTCTTTTGTATAAATTCATAATGTTTATATGGAATATTCATTTGTTGTTAGGAACCATTAGAAGTATGGTGTGACTGGAGCGCCTTGCCCCATGGAAGGTGACAAGGACATCACTCGCAATACACTATGGCTCCTGATGCTGAGGATTGTGATGAGGTTGGTATAATCAAAAAATATTTTGTATTATAAAAAATATGATTGTTTTATTTTTTTCAACTTAATTAAATAACTTACTAATAATATTTTTTTTTCAAAAAAGGTAGAACGGTTAAATGAAGATTATGAGGAACCAGAAGAACCCTCACATCAAGGTAGACGAATATTACCCGAAGACACTGCTCCTGCGCAGGCTTGGATAGAAAACGAAGAATTAGGTCCAAGCAACGACAGCAGGACTAATAGTCCAGGGGAGAATAGGCGGCTGCTTGGGAACAAACCCATACATAAATCTAATTCTCGCTTACAAGCTGGCCTGACTCTAGGAGTTTGGGGTATTCCGAGAAAGACTTCTAAATCTCAAAATTTGCAAGAAAAACCTTTAGCTAAAACAAAATTCCAGAAACGAAAAGAAAAGTTAATTGAAGCTTTAAAACCTCCATACTTCATCATCACCATGTTATTTGTTATTGTGAGTATATACTTATTTAGATTTTTCTAAAATGTTGATAATTTTGTAATACATTATTATGATAATGTGACAAAAAAATAAAAATAAAATAAAAAATGTTTGCCTTAAAATAATATAGTACATCACTTTCGTAGGTAATGTTCCACTTCTTCGGACCGGACACTTGGCGGGCGAAGCTAGAGTGGTCTCCAGGGGGGTGGTGGCTCCAGCCGTGGCGGCTGCTTACTTATGGCCTCGTTCACGCCGGACCTGCTCACTTAGCACTCAACGCTTTAGTTGCTCTTGCTGTAAGTTAATTAAGCTGACTTTAAATACATTATAAGTACAATTAAATTTCTTGGTATTATTTTGCTTCTGAAAGATTTTTTTTACCAGACTATTTCATAAATTTACAATTTTATATATTTTTATAATAGGATGACCTATTGTGTTTATTTATAAACTATGTTTATTTTTCAACTTTCTTTCACCAGTTACTAAGTTTGAGATACAAACTACTTTAAATACCAATCAATAAAAACAGCTCATCGGCGAACGATTGCCATCTATTTCTCACATGCCCACGCTGTAAAACTGAAATTTTAAAACAATGCGTTGAAATGAATGCGCTGAAAATAATTTGCGAAAAACCAATAGGAAATTCGTTATTTATTGATATCGTTATGGTTTCGTCTTTATCGCGTGTATTTAAGTGCGCCCATTCAGCACTCAGAGACTTCAATTAGCCCTTTCTACTGGAACATTAGTACTAATTCTCAGACTAAAAAGAAGTAAAGGTAATTATATATGCAGTCAATATTATAATATCATACATTTACTTTAGGTGGGTTGGCGCTTGGAGCGTGAACAGAGCTGGTCTCGTGTAGCTCTGATCTGGATGGGAGGAGTTGCTGCTGGCGCGTTGGGTGCTGGAGCTTTTCAACCACGAGTTAGAGTGGTGGGTGCGTCAGCTGCTGTCTACGCTTTGCTCACAGCTCATGTGCCTAACGTATGCCTTAGGTTGGTATATTAAAAATAATACTTACATATATAAAATTACGAAGAATTTGCATCATGCACAACATATTTCTATAGAATATTTGAATCATTTGTATTACTCATTTGTGCCCTACAAATTCAACAACTTAAGCTCAATTTTTGTAAATACTTAAAAGAATTTAAACAAAATACATATTTTCTTTTTATTGCAGATTCGGTCATATCCCACTGTGGTGGTTTAGACCTCTCAGCGTGATAGTGCTTGGTGCTTCAGAAGGCTGTTGGGCGCTTCTCCGCGAGCCTGACCTCCATGTTAATGGCAATCATGTGGCCTGGGCGGCGCACGTGTTGGGTGCAGCTGTCGGAATACCTTTAGGGTTCATCGCTTTTACAGGTATACATTAGATACTTAGATGTTAAAAAAAAATTTTTTTTCGAATTTATTGAAAAAACAAAGAGGGTATAATATTTTTGGACAAAGTAATATTGAGATAACTACATCCTTAAAAAGCTATAACAAGGCATTTTTATTACAGGTGAGAATTCACAGAAGCCAGTCATAAAAGTGTTGCGGTTCTGCTCCTTTCTGGTCCTCGCCGTCGGAGTGATCGCTGCTGTGGTCTACTACACACTGTACTATGAACTGGACGACTACACCTGATATTTAAGACTGATGCACGCTCTCCAGCGGCGTCGGAATTCACCTCAGTAACCTCATTGGCTAACTTCGTAGAAACACTACCTGTGTCATTTGAGATTATTCAGCTTGAGATGCTGTTTCAAAGGAGAAAGTTGTACCTATATGATAGCAAGTACTATAGTGGAGAAGAATACTGTAAGAATATTCACTGATTGAGCTTATATTGACTAGACAAAATATTTGTATATAATCAATCGATCGATGAGGAGTGCTCGTTGCCTCTGGTAAAGATTTATTGTAAAGTACAAAATAGTGTTCACATAAACCAAATGTTAACTTGAGATTTAAATAACACTTACTTAATTAAAATATACTCGTATCTTTAATAATTTTTAGCTAAGCGTTCTCAAGTCTTCCAATGTATTGTTTTAACCATTCTAATAAAGAAACAGTGATAAATTAATATTCTATAGTTTCTTATAAATTTTTGACAAAATGTTCTTAATTTTATTACGATTTCTGAAACGATACAAAATCAGGAATTTATTTCATTTTAAAAGCAACACCAGAAAACCTTCTGTCTTGCTGCAAACTGTCTCTTACTTGTTTTTTATATTTTTAGATTCGTATTGGAATAACGAATAAATATGTAAGAAATGTAAATATTTATTATTACATTAGGATCTGTCAAATTATGCCTTGATTTTAGCATTAGGAAAAAATCAAGAGATCCAATACGTACATAAATGTATCCTTTTAATAACTTAAAACTAACTTATCACAGTAGCGGATAGGTCTCGGTGTAGTAAATATGTAAGGGACACGTGCCTTCGATAATTGTATAGACTTAACTTTATTGGCCTTTTTGTATGCTTATGATAAAAAAAACTTGGAACTATAATCATTAGGAATTAAGCGTTTGCCATTTTTGGTAATGTCGATTAGCCTAAGTCTGTTTTACCTCTGTTAGCAGAAATATCAATAAAACGCTCCTCACCGTTATAAGTCAATAATTTCTATGAAATTACTTCCTTTGTTTTGCATCAAAACAATATTTAGCTCTACGTGTCTGTCTGTATGTATGTATGTGCTAATATTATTTTTGTAAGGAATTGTTTGTAATGTTATATTTAATTAATATTCATATCCTCTTCTGGTTCGAAAGTAATGCTTTAAGTGAAACCAAAGAGTTTTAGGGTCTAGTCTTAAATTTGTGATTTTGGTTGATCTAAGACTTTTTGCCAAAGAGAATGTATTAATATGTTTTAAATGAGCTAGACTCGATCTTACGACAAAGAAATCCTAGTTCAGTCTTTTATCAGTGGAATAAAAAAGTGTTATCGACTTCATGTTTTATTATGATTATTATTTCTCGCAAAATTATATTTTTTATGAACACCGCCTTTGCCTTTTAAAATCTTGTAAAAAAACAAAGGAGTTAATAATAAAAATGGTATAAGTAAGTAGAAATTTCATCGTAGGTAGGATGCCTACAATGAAACTTTCCTACTTCCTACTTAAACCTTCTTGGAAGTAAAGTAATAAATAGTTCGCTTACTGTTTGGAAATATTACAAGAAATGCTCAATTTAAAAAAAAAACAATAAAAGAAATATTTCGTCCTTTTCTAATGCTTCGTATGAATGTGTTTATACGCAACAAAAAATTGTCCTAAAATCGAGCTTAGCCTATTTAATATGGTAAATTCTTGTTTATTTTTTATTATATGTATATAATAATAACTGTTTGCTATTTTAAAATTGTTATATTACATATCAATTTAATTGTAAAAAAAATCTAAAAAATTAAAATTATTTATGTTTGGGTGTATGTTCAGTTTTTATTTGGTTTTTAAACATAATGTTGATGTTATTAATTCGGACTACCTTAAAAGTGTTCTTAGTGTTAACATATATGTCTTTATGTACATAAATGTTACTTTTACTAATTGTTCAGTGAATTGAAATTGTGAATTTATTATATTGGCAATTTTACATGTTGATAAATGTCTTTCTTATATATTGTTTTTTATTTCTTACCAGCTTTTAGCTTTTTAATCACAGTTACGTCTGCGAGGTCATAGTTACTTTTGAAATAACTAATATTACACATTGCATATTATAAGTATTTAATAAAGGAGTTAACTCTGTCCGCTGCTATAGCGGCAAAATACCGCTTAAAAGTATATATTTATTTTTAAAATTTAAAACAAAATAAAAATGAAAAAAAAACGTTTTATAGTATTGGTTGTTTTGAAACCAAGGCCTGAATATCACAAATGAAAATTTTGCTGACGTTATTATACTTCATCATTAGCTTTAACAGATTAGTTTTGCATTTAGAAGTGCTCTAAGTTGAGAGATTAAAATGAAAAAATAAGTTTTGTTTTCCGATTACTTTATATTTTACGTAACCCATAATACAGTTATAATTTAATTGTAATTATCTGTCTCATTTAATAAATTAGTCGTGTATTATTACTTGACACCTTTAAGAAAAAAAGTCGGGATCGGAGTGTCTTAACATGAGGTTCCCTCTGCCTACCTTGCTGCGGGATACAGCGTGAATCTGATAATTTTTTATCGATAAAAATAAAACCATTTACATACAGTCCAAAATTACTCACTGATATATACATAGACATAAGAGTTTGAAGTACACTAATAAAAAACTAAACAGAATAATCGATCTAATTTTAATAATTTCCTTTTTGAGGTCTATAAATAATTCTCTATTTACTTATGTTATATTGAAGGCAAGTGTACTTGTTGTAAGTGTTCGACGACGCTACTATTCTTGTCACTTGTTACTTCTACCTGAGATCAATACTGCCAGTTGTATTATATTCGGTTCATTAGGTTGTTTATTTTCACTATCGGTCTTAAATCTATTTAGTCTTTATAAATCACACGTACACACTGTATAATTCGATTACGAAGAACATTTTACATTTCTTAATTAATCAGTTATGTTTGTAGTAAGCATACAAAAACATTAATTTTATCTTTCTTCAATTTTTTGTAATTAATAGAAGTTATTTTTTTTTAAATTAATTGTCTCTTGTTGCGTAAATCGTGTGCGTACAGACATACAGCCTTAATTATTATATTGGCACGATGCGATAGATTTCTATTTTTATTGGTTTGTTTGCCCATAAATATTCAACAGCTCAGCGATCGGCACTGGACACCAAATTCAGTACATTTACACTCTTGGCAAGGTGACGATAGTTCAGCTATTATTCGACCTACGCGATACATTCGTCCATATATATTGCACCCGGCGAGCTTCGGCAATCCTAGATTAAGATTGTTTAAGAAATTATGAGCCGGTCTTACATCCGTTGTTTGCTGGACGCCATCTTTATTTGTGATTTCTATAATTTTTGTAGTAGGCCGAGGTGTTGTTCTCGTAGTGGTGGTAAATGTTTTTCTTGTTGTTATTATCGGCTTATACGTAGTTGAGGGTCTAGATGTTGTTTTCCTTAACGTAGTTGGTTCTCCGAGAAGTAAGTGATCTATTCGGTTGACAGGATTCTGAGGATATACCTTCTTAGGTGGAATTGGATAGCGTGTGACGGGTATGAATACGTTGTCTGGTACTGTATACTTTCTTTTAGTAGTTGGGATTGGGGTGGTTACTTTTGGTGGTATATTTACAGTGGTTTTTTTACGTTTGGGTGTACCGGTAGTAGTTTCATAGGTTTCACTGAGTAACAATTGTAAGACACTGCCAAAAGAAAAACCTTCGTCTTCTTCTTCCTCGTCATATTCTGTTGAATTATTAGTATTTTGTGGTAAATCTTTATGTGGCATCGTTGATGCTTGTGAAGATACTTCTGGAAAACTTGTTTGGGTAGAATTAATCTGTTGGAAATCTTTTATCACTTCTTGTGTCATTGTGTCACTATTATCTGTTGATGTATAATTTGTTGTAGTAATCTCTGGTTTTGTCAGACCAATGCTTTCTATTTCACTATGGATCGGTACTTTAGATTCGTTTAGACTGATAGCAAAATTTTGGATCGTTAAAAAAGAAGAAGGTGTTGTTTTATTTCCTGAAACATAAGAAATACATAAATGAAATAAGAAGTTTAGAAGTAATCATAATATAAATAAGAATACCTATTAGAATTCCAAAAAAAAATATTTAGTTATAAACCAACATGAACTTAGAAAAAAAAATTCTAATAGAAATAATTACGTACTCTCACAAATCAAGTCTCCACAACATAAATCTCCAGTACTAACAACAGATCCACGTCGCTCGCAACCTGGAGGCGTGCTGCACGGTCGAAGTGAACAGCGTAGTGCACCCCATGCACATGAGCACACAGAACAACCTACATTAACTGATTCACCTTCGAGAATATGTCTACCATCACTTGTTATGCATTCATCTGTAATAAATCAAATTTGTTAACCAGTCCAGCCATCTTCTATATTACTAGCAGTAGTTACTATAATAAACAAAAATAAAAGTGATACTAATAGAAAATAGTAAACATTATCCATCGTGTTGAGTTCCGTCACTCAACATGCTATGTTTTCAGAATTTGGCAGAAAATGGGGAAAGTGTCAGAAGTGTCTTAATAGGAACGGAGTGTATATACTTGGTTCCCAGGTTCCCTCTGCCTACACTGCTGTGTGCAGGATATAACGAGATGAGATAGAAGCTGAGAAAAAATGATCAATCACTTTGAGAATGAAGAAAATCTATATTCTTTTAATGGTATTGTGACATCTGATTATCAATTTTTGTAGGTTTCCATTACCTTTAGGCTCCAGCTGCATCGATGTCGTTAAATGAGGAATTATGGGCGCCGGAGGAGTGCTTTGATATACAGAGTAATACTCGTCCATTATTCCCGGACCTTTGGGTATGAAACCTCCTAAGATACAAAAAATATTTTTTAACTATTTCTTTAAATTAGTTTTTGATACTTAGTAAATTAATGAACTAAAAACGACATAAATCATTTGCAGCAGAATCTGAATCTGGATATATGTAAGTAATGTTATTCTTATAAAAAATATTTTAATTACTTATTATAATGTACAAATAAATTAACTCTCCGGATTGTTCTTCTCTAACGTGAGGACAGCGTTTACTTGCATGCGGCATAACGGAAGGTCTGTGATGGACCTCTGTCACGCGTTATATCACCAAATGAAGAGTTTAAGAAGCGGAAACTTTGTTCAAAATATTAGGTTCAAGGGCATTTCTTGAAAAACTTAAAGGGACCCATTTGAATGATACCCGCGGTGGACTCACAGCCGAATTAACGTAGAATAAGATTCTCCTTCCGCAAATAGATCTATTTGCGGAAGGAGAATCAATAGTGCTGTGTATAGAAACGGACAACCTGGCTAGAGGCCCTACTGAACTGTGACAATAATTTGTCTGCAATGGTCTCCTTCTATGTACAAATAAATAAAAGTGTACAAATAAATAAACATAATTCTTACCTTCCGTCTCCATTGGTGGTGAAAACAAATTAACTATTGGAGTTTCCATTTTGTACTTAGTATCTGCAGGGGAAGGTTTTCGTTCTATTTTATTAATTGCTTTTGCAGAATTTCCCAAAGCAGTTGTCACTGTATATTCATGTACTTGTGAAGGTGCATCGTTCGTTATACTAGCATATGCTATATTAACATCATCTACTTCATGAGTGAGACTGGGATACTGTGGTTCGACTTTCTTAGACACAAATACAGGATACTGTGTTGGATTATATACATCCTCTTTCCGCATTGCAAATGGTTGCTTTAAATCTTTACTTGGATAGTAAACTGGAAATTTATCATCACTTTCCAAAAGTGAATAGTCTAGACTTTCTTTGGAAGATATATCTTCATCTACTACTGCATCGGCTGCGACAAACGGTATAATTCTGAAATCAAATTCAAGGTATAATATAATAAGTTATGTGTAACTTACAACTTTGAAATTATATTTATTTTATTAAGTTTAAAATCTGCGTAATTAAACTAAAACTACAAAAATCAAACCAATGTGTAATTACTTTAAATTTGGCAATGATGGAGGTAGCGTAGCTTCTGGATAATCATAGTCATATTCATCTTTTTTTACTTTCGAAGGTGGTACCGTTTTGGGTACACTCGTAGAAGAAGCTACTGTTGTAGATTGACTTGTATTTGTACGAAGAGAGCTCGTAACATTTATAGTAAACGTTTCGTGTTCATCAAATCCTCCATTATTTCTTTCCGTTATTATGTCATTGGGTGAATACGTTTCACTCTCTACTTCGATATTAACGATAGGAATACGAGGTTGCGTTTCACTCTCAATCCAGATATCTGGATCGGATACATTCAATAGCAATGATGTAGAGGATAATTCTGCAGTGCAATTGATTGTACCGTTTATTATAATTTTTACTGAGCTCTCAGGTTGTTCAGTAGTCGTGCTTTCAAATTCTTTTACAGTTGTCTCTGCCGTCCCTGTGGTGGATATTTCCTCAGAACTAGTAGTTTGTGTAGATACAATAGCAGTCGTAAAACTTTTTTCGTCTTTGATATTTGAGTCTGTATTGATTTCACCAGTCTTTCTCTTCACTTTCACTGTTGTCGTAAGTTGTTCCTTTGTGACAGTCACAGCTGAAGTACTTTTATGAGTAGTTTGCTCATTAATTGTTGTTTCCCGTTTAGTTGATTTAGATGTATGAAAGGATCTGTTTTCTTCATTCAATGACATCAATGTATTTTGACGTTGAAGATGTAAAGTTTTAGTACCTAAAATATTAAAATACTTGTTATTAAGTATTAATATCATTTGTATAAATTCAGTTACATTTTAATTACATTTACTCTTCTTACTTTTCTTTCTAACATACTTGATACATTTATTTCTAAAGTATGACGCAAAAACATTGTTTGCTTATAAAATTCAAACCCACAACTACCATCAGCTTTATTACAATATGTACATACAATTATTAAGAAAATATACCATTATTACGATTATCACACTGATACTGATGTGGACAACACTCCCCCTCCCGCAGCAGCGGGCGACACCCGCGCAGCGCCGGAGCACAGGCTAACCGCTGACATCGCACCGCACCTCGAAGACAGAAACATTGCATACATTCTGCCGCTTCCGCTGCCTCCACTCGTTCCCCTTCGTACGCCCATTTCCCATCTGGTGTTATGCAGTCTGTAATAATTTATAATCAATTAATTTTCCCGTTAGACCGTAGTGGTGCAGCAGCACTTCGTCTGAGAATAAATACAACAGTTGGAAGTTCGATTAGTACTATTGGGAATAATTATTGGATATTTTACCGCTCTGCTAACAAGTCAAAGCGAGATTTTTTTGAAATTATTTTTATTGTTAATCTTTTCATCTATTTATATGTATGTTAAATTTTATTTTAATTGACTTTATTAGAACGAATTATAACAATTTTTCATACATATGTACATCGCTAACTATCAAAGCTACCAAGAGAAATATTTCAAAAATGGTATAAAAATCTAAATCAATATCTCACCATGTATATTCCCACTGACAGCTAAATCAGTAGACGGGCTGTGTTCACAATAATATCGCTGAGGGCAACAGGCACCGGAAGCAGCTCGTGCCTTACATCCGGGTGGCGGTGGCAGGCAGACCGGTCTGACACACCGTCGGGCTCCCCCCAGGCAAAAACATTGCTCGCAAGCTGAACCTCCACTCATCGCTGAGCCCGCAGCATACACCACCCCGCCTTCCACGCACGCTGGAAACACTCAAATAACATTAAATTATCTTATGTATTATGTATTAATTGCTTTTTTTTAATTATAACTACTTTACTTTGCAGTAAAAAAAATATATTATTACTGGTTTTCAACTATGACTCAGACTGTAAAGTTACATACACACTTTCTTGCTCTGGTAAGATGAAATACAGCGTTAAGTGCCGCCGCTCAATATGCAATGTTACGAAAACGAGACGATGCGTTGGGAACGGACTGTCTTATGCATCCCTTGGTTCCCTCTGTCTACACTGCTATATGCCGGATGCAGTGAGAAAAAAATAAGTTAAGTAGAATTAAATCCCTGTATATTTTAAATACATACCATGACCAATTGACGACGGTGTTTCTATTGCTGTATCATCGACTTGAGCGGCTGATGTGATCTCTAAATGCTTAAGGTCGTCTGAAAATGAAAAAATAAAATCTAAGAATAACAATCTTTAAATTTAAATTTGTTTAGTATAAAGTATAGATAGTAGTAAGATAAATAAATATCTATTTTTGTTTTTTTTAATAAAGCAACAAAGGTATTGGAATAAGCAAATATAAATATGACATCAAAATTATTAATGGCTCTCGGTTCTCTCTGGCCACCCCACTAGGAATAAAGCGTGAAGCTACAAAAATTACTAAATAATCCTCACCAGGACATCTTAATTCAGCACAACACTCGCCCTTCTCATGCACTACATGGCACCTTGGTGGAGGTTCAGGCAGAGGCGCACAGGCTCGCCGTCTGCAGGACAACGCGCCCTGTGCACATACACATTGGAGGCAGGGTTCACGTGATCTGACTACTGTTGATGGGGGGTACCAGCGAGCTTCGTAGATGCAACCTGTTGTTTTACCTGGAAATTGGGTTTTTTTTCATGTAATGAATTATATTTTAAAAAGTAATATTAGTTCTTCTCTTACATCAGAAAACAAAAATAAGGTAAAATTATTATGGCTAAATAGCAAAAATCAATAAGTATTATACTCACTGACAGATCGTTTGGAACCGTGAAAAAAGAATTGATCGTCACCATTGCTCTCTGCAAAGTTTCACAATATTATAAAATGAACACATTTTTTATAAAATAATAAATAAAAAAAACGATGTTTATTGATATTATAAGCAAGGATAAGCATCAAAGTACCTAGTTTAGTAATAAATAGTATAACCTTGAGTCCAGGTCCAAATGTTTCCATATTATTTAATTACGAATATCTTAAAAAACTGGCAACGAAACTGAACTTTACGAAAACAGAGCCGAACATTGTGATGATCAGATAACTCATAAAAATATATAAATAAAATATAAATAAAACACTAAAAGCTATTACCATTCTTACTTACTAGAAAGTAGTTCTCCCTGTATTCAATTCAATTCAATATGGAGGATATAGGATGAAGCTTAAAAAATCAGATTTAAACTAATATTAGATTTTACCTACGACTTCGCCCGCGTGGCCAATTGAAATTAAGTGCGGGCGGGAAGTAGCTTTGGCCAGATGTATAGTGAAAAGATTATAGAAATGTGTTAATACTATTATATAACCTATAGTATTTCCGGATAAATGGACTATGCAATGCAGAAGCTTACTAGTAGTTTCCGAGATTTGTGCATTCAACCAAACAAACTTTTGACCTTTCAAGTTAAATATAAGTGTGTACTCGTATATTTAAATAGCTTTAGTACAAAAAGCTTACATATTACCAACATTCCCAACTAACATAGCACAAATAAACCGAATACCAGACCTAACTTAGAGCTTAAGTCGTAAACAAATTAATAAATATTACTATACCTTTATTTTTATTTATAACCAAGGAAAGGCAGATCTAGGCATACTGAGGTATGATAAAAGTGAGCAAAAACTAACTAAGACTCGGTCGGCATCTCCGCTATTAAAGACTACAGGTCTATATGCCGTAATAATTGCAGTTTATTAACGATTGCCACCATTGCGTCGCCATACATATATATTTTTTGCTGTTTTTAACTGGGTATTTAATGATATAAGGATATGTGTTGAAATATATATATATAAGTACTTATATACTTAGGTAATTTATACTTGATGGAAGACCAGCGTGTTTATTTTTACTATAATTAAATTAAAAGTGTAATAAGCAACACTTAAGGCTATCGTAGCGCAGAGAAACTGCGTCAGAACGTTAACGCAACGAATGTAGGTTCGATGTTTACTCGAAGGGACGAATTATTTTCACTTTCTCGCTCTAAAAAGACGAAACAAGGCGTTTCGCCATCTAACATGCAAAAAATTGGGCGGAGAGTAGGCAACACTTGCCTTGAAACGAAGTTATAATATAATACTGTACTAAGTGCGGTGAAAAAGAACCCTGGACTCCAGTACCGAAACTAATCCTGAACTTCTAACACTCGTACTACCTTAACCTATAATAGAAATAATTCTCAAATAACAACTAGATTTTGCAAAACCCGTGGTTAAGAATTAATTCCAGAGTTTACGGTTTGTTTGTACTGCGTGGGTGTCGGTCAAGAGCACTAGAGTATAATGGTATTAGAAACGGATAACAATTTTATTTGCAAATTAGCGTGCCTTCGCTTAATCTGGGTTAAATACATAATATATTAAATATAATTTTGTCGTGCCCGGCGTTTAGTTCCGCCACTCAACACCCAATGCCTTAAAAAGTTCGGTGAATAGTGGGGAACGGAGTCTTAACACTAAGTTACAACACTAAGTTACAACTAAGACTGCTGTTTGCGGGAAACAGCGTGAAGCTGATCCAAGTTAATGCATGAATTAAAGTTTTTGTACGAATTAGATAAACTTTAAAAAACATCATCAGTTATTACTTTTCGTAATTTATATGACGTGGTTAACTTAATTTCATCAAAAATGTAATACCCAATCAAAAATGGAGATAAACGTAAAAAAATATATGTTTGTACCCGGTTTCTGTTATACGTATATTACTTAGAATTAGACACAGTCGATAATCTTAAAAAAACTTGAACTATAATATTTTTTACGAACCCCACAACGACTTACATAATAAATAGTAAAAACTAGACACGCTGTCTATCAAACTTAGAATAATTACACATTTTATATTTAGATATATGTATGTATTTTTTGCCTCTGATGAGTATCACAATTATAAAATACTCTTATATACATATAAGGAAGTGCCCGTAATTGCGATAATGAAATTTAATTTGATTCATTAAATTAAGTAATCATTTGCCTTTTTTATTTATTTTATTTATCTCTTCTACGTATATATGTACATAGAATATATAGAAAATTATTATAATTTTAATACTATAAGAGGATCTATACCTATATATAAAAAGCTTTTTTCCATTGTGTAGTTTTCTGTATTCGCTGTGTGGTATATGATGAAGGACACGAGAGCCGATGGTCTAACCACCGAGGACGCTAAAGAACGTGCAAAGTGGAATAAGTTGAGTAGGAGGCAGACCCTGACAAACGCCTGGATTAATGCCAGGTACTTCTTCCTTCTTTCTTCCTTGCATTGATCCCGGCCTTTGCCAAAAGTCATCAAAAATAGGTACGACAAACTCTATTTTCTTTGCTTCTTCACGGGGATCGAACCCACAAATAGTCGCTTTCAGGACGAGACGACTCGCCTAAAGAAATATTTATTCAAATATTAGTGTATATTAAAGAAGAACGGTTATATTTGCATTTCATATGATTTAACGTGTTCCTTATAGATGATTAATGCATCTAGCGCGTTAAAACAATAGGCGAGTTTGAATAATTCCCAGCGGTCGCGGGTTCGATGCCGGACGTACGTTCGCACGACCTTATACAGTGTCGTGGGAGTCATTGTGTGTGGCATTAGAATATTATATTTTTAGCGATTAGTACGGTACATGCTACAATGTAATTTTGTTTTATTACATTTTATCTAGATATTGTTGCTATGTTGGTGGATTTATTTTTATTTTTTTCATTTTCATATTTTAAATTTATTTATTTCTGTATGTTTGGCTGAACGCACTAATCTCAGGAACTTTGATATCCTTCTGTATTTGACAGTGCATTACTCTCTCTTTACGACTAACTACAATCAAAGCCACTTCGGTCTATGTGTAGGTATTCCTAATAATACATTTGACTACGCGGGCGAATCCGCAGATAAAAACTAGTTTTTTTTTATAAAAAAATATAATAATTCTATTACCTTATAGCTTTCAACGGCGTATGTTTGCTCAAATGTCATTAAACTTTGCTTCCATTGAGTTTCGATACGATCGGGAAAACCCGAACAACTTCTGATAGATAATACATTAAAAACTAGTTTTCTTATATCAGCCTATTAGATTCACAAGTAATATAACTTAATAAATTTGTGTAATTTTAATTCGTAGGTTCTAAAGAACTATTTTCATTTTAAGACAAAGCGAGGCCTTGAATTCTGCCATTTATAAGGTTAACACTAAGTTCCTTCTTTCTTCTTTCCTACACCGAAGGCTGTAATATACGGAATAAAAAATGGACTAGACAAGTCCAAACTACGCCATAACAATGTATTTTTATTAAAAACAGTATTAAATTTCAAAGTAAGTTTAGCTTTTAAGCCTTACCGTCTGTGGCATCTGCCATACATTAAGCTATTCCGGTTAGAAATAAACATTTGTACTACCATTCATAATATGGTTACAGGACAAATAAGTCAAGCTATTTTAAACCATATTGTATGGGAATAAGATTGGATTTGAAATACGAAACGTGATCTAGCGGTAACGTTTGCATATATTAACACTACGAGTAATCCATATATTATTGTAATAATAGTTTTAAGTCTACTGATAGACAAAATGAAAATAATTTAAAGTATTTTATTTGTTTTATGTTTTGTGGTATAAATATAGGAACCAATTGGAACTTACTGTTTTTTTTTACAAATTTTATAACATTGTTAGAAAAAGAGACCTTGTCTTTAATAGCGATTTCCTTCCTTCAACCTAAGCATGGATATGGTAATAAAAATTGGAAAATGGAACGAAAATTTATTAAATACAATTAATTACCCCAAATGGGAATCAAAACCACAACCGTCGTGCCTATTTATACAAGACCAGTAAACCAACGCCTACATATATAAGATATCCAAATATCTCAAATAGGCAGGAAATGAGAAACGGTGAACGCCACAAGAAATACGTCCAGGAGACCGCTTCAAAACAAAAAATATCAGTGGAAACGACAGTAAGAATTACATGTAATCGTTAGTCGGTGTCTCTGACGACTCGGACCGACGCACTTTTTCCGTTCTAATGAGAATAATTACTGGTGAAACAATGGGTATTATTTATGAGTGATTAAGATTCCGCTTGTGACCAACGAGCGACTTGAAAGTTCAAGTTTTTTTTCCTTTAAAAATTAAGCCCATAAGAAGCTTTTAAGTAATTTTACAATAGTACACAGATTATTATTATAAATAATAATAATTATTAAAACATATGTTATAGATCTTTCTTTTCCCGCATCCTGCCTATAGCAGAGTAGGCAGAAAGAGAACATAGTGTTAAGATACTCCGGTCTCTCTCTCTACCGACAAATTTCGAAACATTTCGAAATGCCTATGGAACAGCGGAGACCAACTCCACGCTTTGTCAGTTTTTTAAAATATATAAAGGCAAAGATTTTATTAATTTTATAGATATTTATCGCGTACACCGTCTTCAGGTCAAAATAGTAAGTGGAATAGTTTGAAACAATGAACACATTGTTATGTAGAACCGTTACCATCATTTGAGTCATTCAGGCTGTACTGACGCAAAAAACACTATTTATTTCTTGCATTTTCATATTTAACTCTGATTATAATTAGTAGATTTTTTTTTTCTCTCTTGGCAAAGGTAACTTATTGTATATTGAATTCCCATTTTCCGTCTATTTTTAAGGATATTGCGTGGAAATCAACGCTGCGATTAGATGGAAATAATTCCTTAACCTTAATGGCAATCGAACGTTAGTCGATGATGATGTCGATGATGTTAAATGTATGATTGTTAAATCATCATAGTTTTAATGGGGAATAAAAATATATTATTTATAATACATTTTTTTTTTCAAATGAAGTAGCAATCTAATTGAGTAAACGGTAGAAGTAATTAACACCTCACACAAGATCCACTCTAAAGATCCCTAACGGATGCCTTAGATGAATAACGGAGTGTCCTATCACTAAATTCTACCATTAAATGAGGTAATTGAAATGAGTAAACATAAAAGTAAGTAAATTAAAAGTTTCAAATATCAAAAAGTCTGATTATTACATGTCTTAAATTTTGATAGCTATAAAATTTTTATGTTTTTTTAATGACAGCTTTTATGGACTTTAAAGTATATTTTAAGCAGCTATAGATATGATATCAAAAGCTGCTTTCGTTTAATATTATTACGACTTCAAAGAAATTACTTTAACCCTAAGTTCCTGAGAAATCGATACATTAAAGGGTTTTTTTATTTTTCCTTAAACATTAGGGTACTATATTACATAATACTATAATTAGATTAGGTTCCCCTTGACTTGTCTACCGTTTAAATACGTTCATATCTTACTTATTAAGTGTGATAATCGTAATAAATAATAATCTTAACACTAGGTTCCCAGGTTCCCCCTGCCCTGCTATGTGTGGGATACAATGTCTTTCTGTAGAATGTTCTATCGAATTAGCGTGTGTTCAACTAGAGCAATTCATTGTTATATGTGTATACAGACCTCCCTCCGCCAATTTAAAATTATTTCTAGAAGTAATGGATGAGGCCTTAAGCAAACTTACCAAGTCGGGTAAGCCTTTGTTAGTGTGTGGGGACTTTAATGTTAATATTTTGGAAAGTTTAAGTCCCACCATTAATTTATTAAGTCTTTTTAAGTCACACAATTTACTTAATTTATTTATGGAGCCAACCAGAATAACTCCTACGACTAGTACTTGTATAGATAACATATTTACTGACATTATTCCATGCTACAAAAGCATTATTAACAAATTAGATTCTGACCACTCTGGTCAGCTAGTAGAATTTTATAGTAAGAAAAAACAGGTGGCTAAGAAAAAAATTGCTTTTGTACCTGTCACAGCTAGTCGTTTGGAACGTATGAGAGTTAGTTTACTAACTAATTTACTAGTGTTAGATATAACTTTACCTCCCAATTCTTTGTACAATTCTTTTTTTTACTCTTTTATTAATAAATTTCATTCAATATTTACTCCCAAAGAGATTACAATTACTGATAGTCCTATCTTTGGAGACTGGGCCACAGCAGGTATTTATAAGAGTAGGGAGACACTGTATATGTTATATTATGAAAAACAGTTTAATGGTGGTGAAGAGTTTAAAGAGTACTTAAAATCTTACTCAAAAATTTTCAAAAGTGTTTGCAAAATTGCAAAATCTTTATTTATTAAAACAAAAATCAGAAATAGTAATAATAAAATTGAAGCCACTTGGAAGGTTGTTAATGCCGAGACTGGGAGAACTAGAGTGAAAGATTCTAATTTTAAACTTAGTATTGACGGTCACATTGTTGATTCCGATTTGGAAGTGGCCATTGCATTTGAAAAGTTTTTCTCTACTTTCCCAGTCAATCTAACAAACGATTTAGGTTCTTCCACCACTATTGCAGAATCATTAATTAAAGACAATGTTCCCGAATTTTATAATGGTTTCGTTTTCCGTCATGTAAATTATTCAGACATTAGTGTAGCTTTCAAATCAATTAGTATGAAGAAGACAGCCGACTTGTGGGGTGTCTCAGTTAATATCATAAATTCTTTAATAGATATTTTGATTCCTGATTTAGTTACAATTTTTAATAGATGTATTGATTGTGGAGTGTTTCCTGATTTGATGAAATATAGTAAAATAACTCCATTGTTTAAATCAGGTAGTACGCAAGACCCCACAAATTTCAGACCGATTTCAGTACTACCTACGTTTAGTAAAATTTTTGAAAAGCTGATACTCAGTCAGCTTCTTACTTATTTTAATAAAAATAAATTACTGCACACAGGTCAATTTGGTTTCACTCGTGGAAGGTCAACATCTGATGCTGGGGTCAAATTATTAGAGAGTGTATTCGCGGCTTGGGAGGAGTCACGTGATGCCTTTGGGGTGTTTTGTGACTTGTCCAAAGCATTTGATTGTGTGCAGCATAAAACTCTTATCAGGAAGCTACACCACTATGGTATAAGAGGCATTGCTTTGGATCTTCTCACTTCTTATTTAAGTGATAGGATTCAAAAAGTAAATGTCAACGGGAAACTATCACACGGGTCACCTGTAGCATTGGGGGTGCCACAAGGATCTATTCTGGGTCCGTTTTTGTTCCTTTTGTACATTAATGACTTACCTCACCTTATGAGAGATATCTGTGAAATAGTGTTGTTTGCAGATGATACATCTTTAGTTTTTAAGGTTAATAGACAGCAATTGGAAATTGACGATGTAAACAATGCTCTTTCTAGGATATTACACTGGTTTAGTGCCAATAACTTGCTTTTAAATAGTAGTAAAACTAAATGTATCAGGTTCTTTACTAAGAATGTGCAACAAGTAGAAACCAGGGTTTTGATGAACAATGAGGAACTAAAAGTAGTTAATGAAACTGTTTTCTTAGGTATAACATTAGATGCTAAGTTACAATGGGGTCCGCATATAGAAACTTTATCTGGTAGACTTAGTTCGGCAGCGTATGCTGTCCGTAAGATTCGTCAACTGACCGATGTTGACACCGCGCGTTTAGTATACTTCAGTTATTTTCATAGCATTATGTCTTACGGCCTATTACTTTGGGGCAGTGCCGCTGATATAGATACCATTTTTGTGCTCCAAAAACGGGCTGTCCGAGCAGTCTATAAAATGGGTCCACGGGAGTCACTAAGGACTAAATTCAAAGACTTTAACATCCTCACACTACACTCCCAATATATTTACGACAACTTAGTATATGTGCATAAAAATATTAATAAATTTAATAAAAACAGTGACCTCCATCAACATAATTTAAGAAATAAAAATAAGCTTGCTGTGCCCTTCTCTAGGCTCCATAAAGTGTCTCACTCATTTGTAGGTCAAAGTATACACTTTTATAACAAACTTCCAAACGACGTGGTTAATTTATCACTGAACAAATTTAAAAAAGTGGTAAAGCACAGGCTCTGCCAAAAAGCTTATTACTCTGTTAAAGATTATGTTCGCGATAAAGATGTTTGGAAATGAGTTGCTCTATTTCTAAGTTAAAATTGTTAATTGTAATTTATTACAAATGTTGGCATTTAAAAAGAGTGGCCATGAGTTTCTTTGCCTGTATCTTCTCATGAGCTCAACCATTTGAACGGGCTTTTTTCAAGTCAAAATTGCACATTTTTTTGGTTATTTTGTTTCTATTTTTTTTTCTACTTTTATGACATGTCCAAGTAAATGTTAAGCATTTTTATGGAATAAAGATATTTTGACTTTGACTTTGACTTTGACTTTGACAACGTAAAGTTAAAATCACATAAGCTTATTCGTAAGCTTTTGAACAACAAATAAAATATTTTAAGCGTTTTCTTCGATTAGTATAGCCAAAATACATATCATACAATTGTAATTGATTGTGTTCGCCATTTTTATTATATTATACTGTAAATTAATAAGATAATGATGATTTTATAACACAACTTGCCCTACAATTTATAAACATGTATATTGTAAGAAAAAATAGTAATATTTAAAGAACGTCTTGAGTAAATTATAATTCTGTTACTAGACTGAGTGACAAAAAAAACAATGCACATACGACACCACTGGGCTTAGAAAGTTAAAATTTAGCATGTAGGTAGATGATGGAGTGTAGGAGTGTAACTGTACTAAGAAAGGACAGAGAGATTCTCCTTATTTCAACGAAAACAAGTGAAAACTGTTTTTTATATTACGTCCTAAAATCCACACAAAGAAAATTGTGACTCTGTAGACTAATATAATACATTTATCGAAACTTCCTTATGCATTAAATAAGAAAGTATAAGGAAAATCCTAACATTCAATTCATATATTTATAATTTTAAGGTGTAAATATTTAGTACGCATTTTCACTCGATTTTCACTCGAGTCAAGAGCAAGTATATACATACTTGCTCTTGACTCGAGCATCTTTTGTGTTTGTAATTAGGCATCCTTATATTGAAAAGGTGAACTACTGACACACTTGACTCATATGTTTATGTGTAAGCTTAGTGCGTTTTGTTTATTGTTCTGTATAATTTCCTTTGAAATACGTAAATACGCTTTTTTAGTTTCTTTCTTTATACCTGAGGTAGCCAGAGGAATTGAAGTGCCAAACGCTACGGACCCTGAATACCTCTTTCGCCTCGTTCACTGGCTTCAACCACTTCATATATGGCTATCGAGAAGTCCTCATACTCTCTACTGAACTTAAATTATAATTATGCATTGATACCGTTTGAATAACAGCTCGAATTTGCTGAAAAGTATTTTTTTTTGTGCTGGTGCCAATATATTAATATATTGAAGGATACTTATAAAAAAAAATCAAGAAATATACAGTGATGTTAATAAAAAATGAGTGGATTGAATATTAAAAAGAAATAATAACGTTAATTTTAAAAGCTTCTAAGAAAAAATCATTAGATAGATAAATATTTTCAAAAAAAAATCTAGTTTGAAATGAATAAAACATAGCTCTAATTTCCGTACATTTTATAATAACTAAAAGTTCAATAAGTAAGTAAAAAAAAATAAACTCAATATAAAAAATAACTACGCTTTAACTACAAAAAAATCAACACTAGTCAAATTAAAGACGATATAAACTAAGAAGCGAGCGCGTTGATGTCTTTTCATAGCAATTAATATAAGATGTAGAGTTATCAATAATCTAATTTAAAAAAGGCTTATTCTTATAACTTAAATATATATTATTCATATATTCTTTAAAACACCAATACCTGTACATGTAGCCTTATTTTAAAGCAGAAGCCTCCGGCATAATTATGTGTATACTTACAGCAGTGTTTAAAAAGAATAAAAGACATGGACCCAGACTCAAGGATAAAATTCGCGTTCCAGGGCAAAAAAACACCTTAGGGTACGTTGGGCGCTTATTCATCGAATCAGAATATACTTAAGTGTTGTCTACATTAAATATATAGAGATTAAGGACAAAAATTGATTTACAAAACTGTTTATAAGAAAGAAAAAGGCTTATTTAGATGTTTTAATAAAAATCCAAATGTATGAAATATTTAAAATTAAAACGATCATATAATAAACAGAATCTCAAAAATATTTTAAATTATACAAATGCCTTTTTCTTTCCAAACACAAACATAAAGTTTGGCAAGATCATTTCTATACTGTTCTGAGACATATATCACAGGGGTCGTCGACCCAACGAACCTGCGCAGGCGCACGCGAATAAGACTATCAGGTAATATGGGGACATGACGTGCGTCCGCGGCGACGCGCTGCGCGAGACTGGCGGGACCTGATCTGGACTTAATGAACACCCTGATAACTGGAGCTCTTGGCTTTAATTAGTTATGAATGGAACTTTGTCAGTCTGTTGATAGAGCTTTAGGTTTTATTTTAAAAACTTTATTATCTATAAGTAAATTTGACGAAATACAATTATCCTTTATATAAAATATATTAAATTAAGATTTTTGTTAAGTTAGCTATTACGTGTAATTTACAAGGATGAAATTATACGACATATTTTAATAATAATTACTTTTTTAACTGTTTCTCATAAAGCTATATATATGTGAAGATTAAATATTATTTTACAAATTATTGTTATATTTAGTTTCGGAATCCACACAACGCCAGTTTTGATGAGGCCAATAGTTAATTCTCCTGTGTGGAAATAGAACCCACAACTGTGAAGCTTACAGTCGCTACAATCGCTGTGCTGTACTGTGAGATTTATGTAGTATAAAAGACCAAAAATCACACGCCATCATACTGGGGCACAGTAAATGTTAAAATTGAAATAAACATAGGTACATTTTTAAAATGAGTGTTTGTAATGTAATAGTTTCAAAATTAAACGTGCGAATTGGATTGTGGACAATGAAACAAAAATAACAGTATAATTTAATATTATGTATGTTAGTCAATAATTTAAAATTTATATATAAAAATTAGACCTGAAAAAATCGTTTCTCAACTTTATTTTCTAGAAAAAGGGCTAAGTGACTCAGTTTTCTACTTATTACCATATAAGGTAAAAGAACTTATTTTAATTTTTCAGCTATAACGTCGTCACTCAACAGGCAATTTTCCAAAAAAAATTCATAGAGGAAAACGTGGGATGATGCTAGTATATTCAATAATTTATTATTTATACCCCAGCTAATACAAAACATATATATAAAACAAATAAATAATAATTCAGTTCACATTAGCTTTCAAATCATAAAAACCGTAATTAAGAACCGCGTGTAAAACTAATTGTTTGAATTGTTGATTCTTGTCATTACACAGTGAGGAGTTGTGCTGTCGTTACATTTTATTAGCCTTGCGAGTCATTATATTTACATATTTAAACATTTTATTGTATAAACTACTGCAATCTCCAGTGATATTACATCTAATTAATATTATTAACCATTTCTAAGTTAAAATAAAACAAAAAAAAATAACTATTTCTATGTTAAAATTGTTAATTGTAATTTGTAACAAATATTGGCAGTTAAAAAGAGTGGCCATGAGTTTCTTTGCCTGGATCTTATCATGAGCTCAACCATTTGAACGGGCTTTTTTCAAGTCAAAATTGCACATTTTTTTGATTATATTGTTTTTCATTTTTTACTTTTTTGACAGGTCCAAGTAAATGTTAAGTATTTTTATGGAATAAAGATATTTTGACTTTGACTTTGACTTTGACTTTGACTTTGACGTTGACTTGACTTAATAAATAATTAATACTGAGGCGTTGGTGCAGCTGCATAGGATTTGACTGTAAAGAAAAACCGCGAGGTTGAGTTCCGCCACTCTATACGCAGTCTTGGAAAACGGGGACCGGAGTGTTTAAATACAAGGATCCCTCGGCCTATCTTGCTAAAAAAATCAACATAAACATGTCAATTTTGTTTCATATATTATATTTTTTATTTGACTCTAAGGTAGAGTTTCATGCTTACTAAGGTAGGCTTTGAAAATGTTGTATAGTTCTTTATTCTCTATATATCGAATATTCAATTATTTAGGCGCAATAGGGGCAGTGTCTCACTATAAACACTTAGATTCAGTAGGCAATTAGATGAAGTGAGAGTTCACAGGGGAATTAATTATTGTTATTTGTAAATATCTCTCTAATTAAAAGAAAATTGCTCTAGCAAGACAAAACGTAGCGTTAATTTCCGCCCTCCATGTTTCAAGTTCCCTTCGCGTAATGAAATGTGAAGCTGGAAAAAACTAAGATCTTAAGTTCCCAAGTTAACTAATAACTTTAGAACCGCAAACGTAAAGTGATAAAAAGTGTTAAAGTGCATGAAATAATAAGTGTCTATTTCGTAATACCATTGACGCTCGCGTTTGTCTTTTACGAAGCCGCGTGGGGCGGCAACTATACATATTTATCGTGCACTTATTATACAGTTTAAGCCACTGGTTGCTAAACTTTTGACTATATATTTTTTTAGCTTTAGACTATGTTTCACATATAGCAATGTAAGACAAGTAAATCTTATGTTAGATAACACTTCGTTCCCTAATCAACGCCCACTTTTATAGATTTTGCATAATAATAACTCCTTTAAATGAGAATCGAAACCAAAACCGTCGTTTTTACAGACTCGCAACCACTCTTAAACTTCTAGTTATAAGTAATATAACAATTTTTATATCATAAATATTATTTGGTCTATCAAGGATGCTTTATTTAGTTTTTATTATCGTTTATGGTGTAATTAGTGTGTCATAATTAAAATATGTATTGTGCATATTTTGTTTTGCTTTTTCTTAAGTTAAGAGAATCCATTTTCCACAATATTCGCAATATTTAAAGAGTGTCATAACAAAAATATGTATTAATACATAATTTAGAAAAAAAAACATTTTTTTAGCAATTTCTATTGTATTCAAGTTTTGCTTCGAAAGGTGTATTATTGAATTTTAACTATCATTCTTCCTTAAAAACATCATCATCAAAATTTTATATTTAGTATTTTATTACATATAATAAATTCTTCTTGGTTTAAGCGACACAGGCCGAGCATCTCTAAGTAAGCGGGCGGCGCGGGCAGTCCACATACCGACCAACAATTTAGTAACAGAGTATGGGAACGGCAACCCGCAACGCTTTTTGCTTTATCTTCTTATTACAGACATATTTTTATAACCATTTTTAATTAACCCTTGAATACTTGAGGTTTTTATATAAGAAATTGCCGATCACTTATCAAAGACCATAGTGGTGTAATAGGTGCCTGACTGTAAACAGCGTTTATTGCTTCGAATCGTACGTGAAAAAATATGATATGACAGCGCGCGTAGCTTAGTTCCTAACAATGTCTATATTTATAATGAGAATAATATTCACTCAATATCATTCTCAGAACCTCCCAAGTGGAAATTCAAACTACAATCATGGCCCAAGCACAGCTTCTACCAAAAATTATATAAATACTTATTACTTACTTATTATCCAAAAAATTATAAAAATACTTTTCTTACATCTATATAATATAGAAGCGACAATATTATATGAGATACAAGTAATATATACTAGTTCACCTCACGCCATGTCACAAGAGGTAGGACACAAGTGCCGTTAGTTTCCGAGACGACTATTAATTAAGATTAGGCAGCAAAAACTACTACGTTTATATGACGATACAGTCGATCCGAAGCCGTCACCTGAGTAAATATATTGCAACCCAGTATTGGTTTTGTATTGAGGAAAATTCGTTTAAATTAATAATAAATATTTCTCTCTGGTCAGAATTATAAGTGTAAATATGTATTTATGATAATGCTTCAGGCTGTATTGTCCATAGCAGGCAGGAAGGAACCTAGTGTTAAGATATATTTTGAATTTAATGTTATTTTCTTATTACCAAAGCGAGAAAAGGAAATTACTAATATCCCAGAATTGGAATCGAACCCACAACCGACACATTTACTAAAAATCCTTACACACAATATAAGTCCATACATATATTAATTTCTATTAATCTTTGAAGTCACAGGTGCAAATCTAGTAAGACGTATCGATGTCTTGCGGTCAAGACTTCAGAACTGTTAAGAATAATGCAGCAAATCAAATGATGAGAATGAGATAACATCCACCGATATCATATTTCATCTCGGGGTATCTCAGCTCGTGTCAGTGATCCCGCTGTAGATTACTTATGAAATTAATAATAAACTTTTAATTTACGTTTATTATGAACTAAAATGTATAAATATAAATGTAAAGATCTTTTTTTTCTGAGTAACTGACAGACTACGGACAGACGAAATTAGTTCCTTATAAACATTGAATGGAGATCTATTGGGATTTCAATCTTGGATGTTAAGAATTAGTTTAAAGCTCTTGCTTATTTTTAATACAAAAATAAAGCATAAGCATAAGTATAAAGCAGCTTATTCAAGTTTTTCCCGAATACCATGATAGGCGGAAGGACCTACTGTTAACACCGACCCCGCTTCCCACCTTCCCTTCAAGACAATGTGTGTTGGGTAGTGAAACTTACCAAGCTTTGTCGAGTAAGTAATCGAGTCTAAAATCTAAATATTTTGTTTGCATTTTTAATTATATTATAATCTATAAACAAAAATTTCAGAACAATCACTAGATACATTTAAATAGTATAAAAGAAACCCAAAAATACCCTCTTGAGTGTTTTCGTGGTTAACTCACCGTTAACAAATGGATGTTAATGTTTTTGTCCAATTTCATGACCTCTACAGTGGCTACTATATTGTGACCCAGCGCCATCTATTAGAAAATACTGAAATCAAATTGGTACAATCGTTTCAATAATGCTATTATGTAAAACATGTTTGAAACTCAATCTCATAGATGGCGTTACTAGCTGCTTTTTAAAATGTAGAGTTCACAAAAACAAACTTAGATCTTAGAAGTTCAGTAAAGCACAGCATCCGAATGTAAACTTAATAAATATTGATTCAAACTTTTCTCGGTGGAATGAATTGCGTCATTGATTTCTGCCTCTGCTCTATAAACGCAGAGAACGAGTGACTTAACATTTAGTTAAAGTAAAGCTTTAAGTATTTTTCTTTCCTAAGTGTATAATAACACTTAATAAATGTCAAAAATACTTGTAACCCATTAACATTATGTAATGCCGACAGCTCAAAATTTTTTTGCAATTTGAACCAGTACGTACTTAACTTGAGTTTAACGAGTCCATCCAAACAATCTTTTCAACTTTACAATATTAGTATAAATATCGCGGAAGTAATAATTATAGAGAATATGATATAACATTATTAGATTACAAAAACACGTCAAATGTCAAAATACGTTATCCGTATATAATTAATTAAAGATGAGACCGTCCGTCGAGTGACTGTAACGCGACGGTTGTGGGTTCGATCCCCATTCGAAGAAGTAAAATATTTATTTACGTTTATATTTCCATTTCTTCGCTCTAGTGTCGAGGCACGTCGGCGTTGAGTTCCGCCTCTCAACACGCAATGCCTACATAATTCGACAGAAAATGTGAGAAAAGTTTAGAAAAAATGAAGCTAATTTGATTTGATTCTAAAAAAACTAATCTAATCTCGAATAAATCAAATCCTGGCTCCATCGTTGGCCCAGCTCGATGATGCCATACTATGATATTGTCACCTGTTGCTGTAGTTATAACCCCCATGTTTCACGATGATAGAAGTAATACAGAAGGCTTAATTCAGTTACAAGTTTAGTAAAAACGTATTAAAAACTCAATGATCCTTTCTGTTTCTCTAACACAAGAGAAATGTATATAGGTAAAAAATGCCATACACACAAAATATTTTCTAGTTTTAGAAATCAGTATCTATTAGCCCGATCGAATTTCATGAGTCACGATTTTTGTTTAGTAGCCTTTAAGTTTATTACTATGTTACGTAACAAACTTCCAAGCTCGAATAATAATATTAAAAAGTTTGCATTTTACTTCCTCTACATTTTTTCTAACGTGTGATAAGTTACATTTAATTATATTTTTTTAGTTTCCGCATATATCAGGGAAGACAGAAGGAATCTAAGACATTCTGTTCCCCACACTCCATCTAATTTCCGAGACATTTCGTTGTGACTGACGGGACTCAATGCTGGCCTTTGTCTCGTTACCAGATCGAGTAATAAAAATAAATCCTTCCCGAGTGGAAATCGAACCCACAACCGACTTATAGTTACGTGATGTGCCTCTGTGATACGGCCCCAATGAACATTAAAAAATATCTTATTACATAGAAAACTTCTACGCTAGTAATTCCATTCATATACCAGTGTGGATTCAAAAATGTTATCATTTTATTCACTGTTTTGGTTATATTTGGAGGGTAATATAATTTAGCCCTATTTTGACCTAATCTGTGTTCCTATAGGGGTTAGGCCATAATAATATCGAAGTGATCGTTCGCTACTTAATTGCTAGATCGTTTTTACTATATTACACGTTAAACATTAAGTAATATCTGTAAATTTAGATTCAATTAGACTGAGTAGTTTCTGAGTTTAGAGTATTTAACTAAACAGACAATAATAATATCTTCTATTTCTATATTATTGAGGCCGTCGTGGTGCAGCGGCACAAGGATGTGACTGTAACGTGACGGTTGTGTGTTGGATTCCCACTCGAGGAAGTGAAATATTTACGTTTATATTTCTCTGGTGTCGAGGTAAAGCGCGGCGTTGAGTTCTGCCCCTCAACACGCAATGCCTCCAGAATTCGGCAGAAAGTGGGGAACGAAACTTAACACTATGTTCCCTCTGCCTACCCTGCTGTGTGCGGGATACAGCGTGAAGCTGATTTAATTTAATTTAATTTCTATATTATAGATTTCTTATTTTCTTTGAAATTTCTTCTTTATACATATACATAACTAAACACTATAAATACTTTCTCTATAACGTCACAACATTATTTATTATCATACCGTCGGTATGTCGCAACTGACCGTGTAATCGGACGCGATGCCATCAAACGTCAGTGATAACGCCTGCTTAAGGGGATTTACCCGCTGAGGCTTACAGCGAGCTTTGGTTAAGCTTCGGTTACGTTTTATTGAGATTGTATCGTGTTTCTGAACTCTGGAGCTTTTATATATAGGCTTTTATATCGGTTTGAAGCTTTTTTTGTGTTTACTAACGTTTATATGCACTTTTTGCCGTACATCTAGCATTTATAAGTTTTGGGAGGATTATCTTCTTTTTTTAGTGTTAGCGTCTGACTGTAAATGTAACTATTAATTCCTCCGTTTTGGTAGAAAGACAAAGCGCAGCGTTGAGTTCCGCTAATACGAGAGTCGTAAACAACGTCGTGTGTAGCAGTGTCTTAAGACTAAGTTCCCACTGCTATATTTGGGGTACAGCGTAAGGGGGAAGCTAAAAAATGTTTTTATTTTTAATTTATTATTTTCGATATTATTTATATGAAATTTACAGTTTTTTACTATGGCTTGCGGCAATCCGCTTGTGACAACTCATAAATTTTTATACAAGTTATAAGTGATAAATAAATTACACCTACACAATTTAAAAAAAAAAATATAAAATATGACAAGCCTAAAAAGTCAAGTTATAATAAAATATTTTGTTTAAATTTATGTATTTTCCTTTTTATGTCAGGTAAGTTTTAAAAATTTTAACACATACTTTATTTATTAAAGGTCGTTGTCGGTAGGTCGATCTGTAACTATGTAATAAAATCAAAAATATATATTTGACCTACTTACAATAGCTGTATCATGATGAAACTTGGCAGCTATCCCTACATAGCTTAGGCGACAATAGCTTAATCGAGGTGTTCTGATAAAGGAGCCAGAACCTGAAAAGAACTCTTCAGAGGCTACTTATAAACTCCTTGAATTGGTAATTTATATCTCCGATTACTTTCTATCGCACTACAAAGTATTGGCGGCAAAGTATTACAAAATATAGGAATGTATTACACTAAATAGTGTTAATACATCTTCGGTTCTCGCTAATTTGCTAAAAAAAGTTCCGCTATTTAAAACTATATTCAATGAATATTCAATGAATCCAGTTACTTGCTGGGTCGTACATCGTGCTCGTATGTTGAAATCAATAATAACTCAAATTATTTGTATACTTATAGAGTCGAGGACCGAGGACAATTGGCCGCGGGTCAAGGTTGAGGATTTATTTAAGCTTGTAAGCTTATATTTTTAATAATAAGTATGGATCAATTAAAATTTACGATCTGTCTTGTTTGAAGGTCTTATTCATGTTTTTAGGGTTCGGTACGTTAAAAGAAAAAAACTGAAGCCTTATAGGGTTTCTTTGTTGTCCGTCTGTCTCTTTGTCAACCTGACTGTCTGTTTGTTAAGACCATTTTAATGAAGTCACAATTATTGTCCAAGTTACAGTCTCTTAGGCCATAGTAAAAACTAAGCTTTAAAAAATAAGTCAACGCTTTCAAACACTAGAACATAGTTTGTGCAAAGTTATTGCCGCATATTTGTGTGCAATTCGCCACAATTACAGTTTTGGAATTTGGTAAGAAGTATTTAAAATGTAAATTCTCACGTTACACTACAAGAAAAGTTTGAAAATAAGGAAATTTATACATACATGACAGAACATATTTATTCAAACTTATATTTTTATATACTTGAGGCCATCATGGCTCAAGAGCGCGAGTAAACACGACGGTTGTGGGTTCTGAGTTCTGATAACGAGGCAAAGCTTAACGTTAAGATCCGCTACTCAACACGCAATACCTTAAGAAGTTGGCGGAAACGTATGGGATTTGTCTTTAAAATGATAATGTTATTTAAACTAAAGTAATTCAAATGAGAAAATAAATGATTGTGTAGTACAAGCGGGCGAAGCCTCTAGCGGGTCGCTAGTATAATATATAACTGACTTACGCTATATCAATAAAATTTCGCCATTGAACCTTGAATTTCATACCATTCCTTTTAAAGAGCTTATTTCGCAACATGCTAAGTGCAGTATGCAAATGTTTTTGTTATCATTATTTCGAGTGCAACTTATTCGCGGTCAACCTACCCTTATACATGTTGTATTTCATAATATTTAATGACTGTTAGATTTGAATAGCATACTGATTGGATAAAACTATGGATATTGGATATAAGGATAGGCAGAGAGTTCTTAGTGTCAAGGCATTTTATTCCTTTCTTATTCTCCACTTTCTCCCCAAATTAGATACATTGTGTAGTTTGGAAAATGAGAATAATTCTGTTCCTTGTCTATACAGGGACTTCGAAGCTCGAGTCTATAGTCGAACCCACAACCTTCGAGATTAAAGTAAGATGCTGTACAACCACGCCACAACGAATAAGAGAATAATTGTTAATTATTTGGTATTAGGAACAAATGGCGGGAAGCGGATGGGTCCGAAAAGCTGAGGATCGAGTGTCGTGGCGAGAATTGGGGAAGGCCTATATCCAGCAGTGGACAAAAGATGGCTGTTGATGATGAGGAACAAATTCCAATGATCAAATTTCCAAATATTTATAACAGAAATTAAGATTATATTTCTGCAAACCAAATTTAAAAAGCTATATTTGATACTAATAAGAAGTATTGCGCAATAATTACGACCTTTACGGTGTCACAATGCATCTGCGCTGGCGCATTTACGCTCTGCTTTGTAATATAATTGTAGTCATCTACAATTTCCACATTCATTTTCAGTTTTAATGGCATTTTAATTTTTTTTTAACTTGTTGTTCAAAAGGCATTAAAGGCAACCTGTGTACGTTTTAAGTAATAATTTAGTCTTAATATTTTTAATAGCTTTTTTGATTTAGCTTTTAATATTTAATATTTATCTAACTTTTTACAAACGAAAACAAAAATAATAAACAACAATGTGGACAAACCATTTAATTAAAAAAAAAACATGAATTTTATTTACAATACAAACATATAAAAGATGTTACAATATCACATTCGTCTTGTACTTGCGACACCAATAAATTAAATACTAATCAACAGGCGGACCCTGGGCCCTTACAATAGCCAGTAAAGGATTTTATAGCTTATATTTCAAGATGATCTTTGAACCGGAACCGGAAGTAGAAATTCTGGTACGGTTTTTATAGGTTTTAGATATTTTTAAATAATAAGTTTCTTCTTTATAGTATAGCTATTATCCTTACTGTTTTATTTTCTAGAACTAAGAGTTTATTGTTGTCCGACATGGTCGATCTGAGATTGAAGATTGTTGATGACTTCAGACGGCAGCTGGTCTCCGAGGATCTCGAAAAGATTGATCCTCTGGTTGCCGGGTATCGATTCATACGCTGCAAGCTCCACTCCTTCTTGGACCTGGTGAAAATATATTTTTTTAGCTACACGCTATATTCTGTATATAGAAGGATAGACAGATGTAGCTTAGTATTAAGACACTCCACTCTTCACTTTTCACTCAACTTTCGACTTACTAAAACCTTACTTTCTGTATTACAGCATCCTTGGGTATAAGGAAGGTGCTCTGGGCCTGCTTGATGGCCTCCTTGCTGTACGCAGCGCCTTCCCTCTGTGGGGCCGCCGCCGCCACCGCCACTAGCATAAGGCACACCACGAATTTCATTTTTCCAATTTTTTATACGATTACCTGATGAAAAGATATTCTAATTAGTATTCATGCATTTCTCCACTTTTAGATCATTTGGGAATTTACTCGTGATTTATGAATCTATTAATGGTAACGTCAAAATTATTATTACTTATACTCTAGTGTTTATTTATATTTACTTAATAGAATCTGAAAGTAAAACCACGATCTTCATAAATAACAAAACTTCAAAACAATCAATATTGCCAATTAGATTGGATAGTATCCAAGCTCTCTAACCAATTAAGCTATAGGTACGTTCATTTCCTGCGACACCGGAAACTTTTACATGGCTTTTATTTGTTTTTCTATGTACAAATAGTTTTTTTAAGAATCACTTAAATTTGGGAAATAACATTCATCATCTTATCAAATCGTAGAAATAGAAAGAATTTGGAATACATAGATTTTCACCAAAAATTTACGCAAGAAATTCGTCCTTTTTCGGTAAAAAAGTTATGTATAAAATGACCGATTTTAGGCTATATCCTTATCTCACATCGGGCCTTGCGTTTACAGACACTGTGATAGTGTCTATCAAATCAGACTCAGACATGATAGATCGTACAGCACTATCACGTTTGCTACACAACCTTTCCAAAACATCAATAATAATGTAACCGTTATTTAAATGTTAATGCGGTTTTGTAACATCAATTTAGAAGATGATACAACCATAGTTCTTGCGTAACACGCGTATACAGCAGTGGCCGAATGCAAGGAGAAAGTACGAAGGCACGATCCTTGTGCGACTGTCGAATTTCAAATGTCCGTATACCATCAGTATGTATATAGGGTGTGCGAAGCGGATATTTGACACAAAGGCTTTTAAAGCTTTCTAACTGAATAATAAAAGCTGGTTGGTCTATTTTAAAGGATATATTTATTTGTATTTTATTTTATATTATATTTATTTGATTGTTTTAAAAATTAGGCGGAAAGTTAACAACGGAATGTACGTTAGGTTTATTGTGACTGTCTTGCCTTACGGAAAAAATTGGAGCTGTTTTTTTTTTCTTAAGCTTGACTATATTAATTTTAGATACTTTTCCACTTTTTCTACTTCATGGCTATAAAGATTTTGTTCTTTTTTAAAACCATCTCAAGAAACTTTTCTCACGGAAGAGAAAATTAAAAACATAAAAAAAGTCTGTCGATAATATCTACTTTTATTATGATAATCTTAACGGAAACAATATGTTTTTATATTTTTGTCCGTTTATCTGTTATTCACGCTAGTGTCAGAAACGACTTAACCAATAATTGCAGTTCTTAGTAATGTATTTTGGCAAGCTTCCCTTAACATTTATTGCTATATCATTTTAGAGAACGTTTTTTGACCAAATAACTATTTTATCGAGTTTTTTGAAACTTTACTTTTATTTTACGGTATAAGTTGTACAATATTGTTTTTCTAAATAATGTTATTATTAGAAAATAAAAATAATACAGTTTAGTAAATTAATAATTATTATGTAGATTAGTTTTCTGTTAAGTGGTGGAATGCAACCTGCTCCCAGAGCGAGGAAATGAAAATAGTTCATTACACCGAATGGGAATCAAACTCACAACCAACGCGTCCCGTTGACATATGAGATACAACTGCGCCACAACTAATCCAATCAAATGATATAAATTAAGTAGCCATTTGAGATGGTTCTAGAAGCACTTCCTTTTATTACATAATTGGCCGAGATGTGTATCATATGCGAGAAAGTAGCGTTCACATTAGGACTAAACTAATGCGTAACAAACTATCTAGTTTCAAATTGGTAAAAATATATAGTTTGAACTTCGATTGTGAGTTCGATACTTAATTATTCTCTATTTTCGATTAAAAACAGTCTTCAAAATGAAAAAAAGACAATCAACGATCCATTACCCAACACTCAAAAATTCTAAAACTTATGAAAATTTAACAACGTGAAGTGTTCATACACTATATATTATGTATAATATACTAGGCTTTTGACTGCGACTTCGTGGTCAAATTCAAATAACCAAGTGATATGGACGACACATTCTAATATAGCCTTAACAAAACAAAAACAAATATTTTTTAATTCGAATTCGTAATTCTCGAGTTTATCGATAAATGTATTTAACAATTTTTAATATAAACTAAATATTGTATTAATATTTGATATTTTAATACTATCTAAAACTACGAAGAACACGTCTTCTATACTTGTAAAGCTATATATAGTAAAATAGAGCGTCCTTAATAGTGACATCTGCTTCTAATTTAGAGACGCAGAGTTTTAGTTTTTGCAATTTTTTCAATCAATTTTCAAATTTCCAATATTTATTAAGAAAATTAAACAAGAAAAATCTAAGATATTTTTTATAATACGAGCTTAGAAGTACAAAAAAAGCTGTCACATAACAAAATGAATACTTACTAATATTAGTAAAATCAAAATAGCACTTTTTTATCAAATATTTTATACTAATATATATAATAATATACGCGAATCGTAATATAATTATATGTTTTATATATATTTAAGTAACACCAAGAACAATGTAAGTGCTTACCTGTGAACTGGCTGAGTGTGGCGCGCGCGCAGTTCCTCTCCTCATATAGCGCCCCCCTACATACTTTCACTATCCCCCCGCTCTCCTTGACTTGAGCATTATACATCTATGAAATGTACCCATCCTAGACTTTTTTTAAAACAAAAATTAATGATCAGCTAGTGGTTGGTTTATTTTAATGGTCTTTTTTTGTTGGTAAACCAAAAATAGTTGAATGTATGAAGAAATTTAGAATCGTCTTGTATCTACTTAGCAAATCTAATTACGAAGCTCGGTTTCCACTGCCAAAGAAAATAAGCGGTTACTCGCAACGTTCCACATCCCGTTCCATTCCCGCATTCCGTTCCACCTGAGCCTATCTATCCTGCTGTGTGCGGGATATAGCGTAAAGCTATTTAACAAATGTAAGTTGATAATGGAGTGGTGGAGTTCAGTATTATATACTGGGGGAGAGAATTTCCTCGGAACTTCGAGAGATATGTGTAAAAAAATATATTCAACGTTCGCACAGGATATCAACAACAAATGAAAATGTTGATCAATTGAAGAAATTCCGTGATATATAAAGAAAGTCCGAGTATCTAGACAAAGTCTCAATTGTATTCGACGATTCTCCATATTAATCGTAGTCGGAGAGTTGTCGAATTACAATTAGCAAAGTTGTTGAGGAAGTTTTATGATATCATGTTTTTCTTGGGTGGCACCGCAGAGCAGACAGCCGAATCGATTGAAAGTCTAATGAAGGACCTTTAGCAGTGGGTGGATAAAGTCTGAAGAAGGGAGAAAGAGATTAGATGTAACATATGAGAATGCTGTATTTACAAGCACGACATACTGGATTCATTTTAGAAGACACAATGAATTTCAATGAAGACGCTTTCCACTAATCTACATGTTTAGTTATAAATATTTTTAATAATTTAGTTTCCTTGATCTGCTTGTAAATTGCAATGTAGACTTCCTTTTCTTTCCGAGTAATGTCTCTATCTTAAATCTGAGACATTTCGTCGATGCATTAGATACATTACCGCCACCCAATTAATTCCGCCACACGCAATGTTTTTAAGTAAGTGGAAAGGAACTCACTTATTTTATGTCTAATTATAACTTTTAAAGTATTATTCAAAAATATTTTGACGTATACTTATCTGGTAACGAAGCTAAGCGCGGCGTTAAGTTCTGCCTCTCAACAAGAAATATCTTAAAAATTCGATGCAAAGCGGGGAATGGAAGAGTCTTAATGCGAATAGAGACTATCTTAACGTATGGCTTAATAGGCTAGAGATACCAACAACGCCGGTTTGAAATCTATTTTAAATATATTTAAGTTTTTTAAATAATTTCTTATAATATTGCGTAAAATTGTATGAAAGTAAAAATAATACTATCATAACAAAAACAAAATCTTGTATGGGACATCTCGCCATACAAGTTATTTAGCTAAGCCTGTTCTACATACAAGTATATTTAAATTATAACTAAAACCGGATATACCATTTTTAAAGCGTCAAAGGAACGTGACGTCTCACACTTTCATACGAGTGTGTAGAGTCGAGCTCTAATAATATTCTAATGAGGAAAGCAAGTATTGGGAAACCGGTTTGCAAATTTACTTTTGTCATATTATATATACTTACTTATTATACGCTTAAAGGAATATATTATATTTGTATAATTTTATGTGCTCAAATATTTATGTTTACTCTGGCGCAATATTTCAGAGTCCGTAATAAGACTTCATTTAAGAAGAGTTCGAACTCAAATCATATTTTTGGTGTCTTTTACTATTTTGATTGATTATTAATCGGAAAGTGGGGAACGGAATGTCTCGTCTTAACACTAGGGTCCCTCTGCTTACTCTGTTATATGGAAAAAAGCATAAAAGTTCCTTCGCTTTTTAACGCGAAGGATTTTTTAACAAAATGAATTAAAATGAATTATATTTAGCATCGTATTAAAATTTTAATAGAAAATAATAATATAATAAAGACAGTGACCAACTATAGGACTATTAACAGATAGTTAACAGATTGTTCTGATAAGCAAAAGTGAAATATAAGTTAAAGCTCGAAAACTTATAGCAAATATGTCCTTCACATTGTAAGGTGCTTATAATATAACAAATTAAAAATAATAATTACTAGGTATAAGTTAGCAACTAAACAAATTAACCTATACGTTGATATTTTAGAATATTTAAAACTTTCAGTTTTCAATATAATATTCGATGCGTTTCAAATAGCTTTCTTTTATACTCTTTTAGTTTTACTATTAACACGTAGTCCGTAGCTTTTTTAACTTTTTCAATGTATAAGTTAAATGTTAAGAAACTGCGTTCCCCTTTCCGCTGAATTTTTCCAGTCAGTATGTGTAGAGTTACGGAACCAAACGCAGTTTTGCCTTGGTGCCAGAGCGAAATATAAATATTAATAAATAATAATTCATTCCCTCGAGTGCGGATCGAACCCACAACCGTCACATTACAGTATAGCCTCAATTTCATAATTATATCTAGATATTCAATTCTTAACAATCCACACAGATCCAAATACAGCTATTTGTATAGCTCTATACAGTATGACCTATTGAATAATACTAGCTAAGCCCTACTAAGGTTTACGTAAATAGTTTTAATAGCCCGAGTCTGGGTCACGAGAGGACTGTTAGAAAGGCATCGTTAATTGTCGAACTCTAAGTGAAGGTACAATATATGAGTGTTGTGAATTTGCAATGGTGATAATGGTTTTCGCTAATACATTATAAGATGGACCAAAGAAAAGACCATGGAAAAATATTTTTTAAAATTAAAATATACGTAAAACTTTTCCGTTACTGAGTGACTGACAGACAACGTACATACGTAACTGAACTAGACTTACAAAGCAGAGGGTTAGGGAGTGTAGAAAAAGACACAAGAGAAAGTGAACCTGTTGATTAGTATCTTTAAATATATTTTTACGAAGCCCAACTGGCTGGTCGCAGGGGCAAAAGAGTACAAATGTAAATGCGACAGGTTGTAGGTTCGATTTCCACTCAAGAAAATTAAATATTTAATATTTTCTCTGGTAGCGAGGCATAGCGTGGCGTAAAGTTCTGCCAACACGCAATAGCTCCAGAATTCGGCGAAAAAACGGAAAGGAAGTTTCTTAATGAGAATGGAGTCTCTTAAACTAGGTTGCCAGGTTTCATATGTCTACCTTGTTAATGCGGTTCCCCATATCTATTATGCCCTTAAAAAAGCTTTTAAAGAACAATATTCTCTATATAAAACAAAAAATATAAATAGTAATAAAAAATATAAAAACAATAAAACTTTAAGAGGTGATGACAAAACGTATGAGGTCAGAGGTACATGCCATTGAGTAACGGTCCTCAGTCGCCACTCGCTTATTGCACGTACTCGTAGCTTCCTTAGAACTGAGCGGTTATAATGCAAGCATTTGTATGACGATAGCGAATAATAATTAGGTAATTATTAATTAATAACCAGTACGTGGCTTCAATATCCAATCGGGAAAATGGTTGTATGCTATTAAATATATGTATGCTATCAATAAAATATAAATATACGTTTAATTCCTTTTTAGAAACATATAAAAATTTGAACGTAGCGGGATTTGAACCCGCGCCTCTTGGAAACGAAAAGCCATACGTTTTCATCAAGCTACGTCGCAATTCGTATACGCTTGTTACAATTTATTTATGTTGTTAGCATCTCTGTAGAGAGATTTTTACAAATTTCCGCTACCATGGACTTGGACCACATAAGTGACATCACAGGTTAGATATCAGTTGATTTAGGTAAATATGAATAACAGTATCAAGTGATTGTTGTCCTTCATGAAAATATGTAAAACTTATTTCTTGTTTATATAATCCGTTGACAATTATGACAAAGTAAGCATTTTGGTGAATTTAGTTTTCATATAGATAATAATTGCAGAAAACCAATATTTTATAATTATGATAATGCATTAGAAATTATTTAAATTAGTAAAGTGTATATCACACACAATATATCAATATGTTTGATATCGACAGTTTTTTTTATAATTGTGTTATAATGGCATAAACATTGCTTAGATAATTTTACGATACAATAATACGATTTTTTAGTATCCTAAAAACACATTCTTCCAAAAATATTTAATTGTTTACTGCACTTTAATTTTTCGGAATTTCATTATTTTTGTTGAATTTATAGTTTCATCTCGTTATTATATATATAAAATATTGGTATATTCTTATAAAATCGTACAAAAGAGCATAAATAGTTTGAAACAAAGGCATATAAATAGTTTAATCTCAATATCGTTAAACAGTTATAAGCAGAAGCAATCTTTGCTTCTAAGATAAAAATATCTAATAAAATAACATCTAAATATTACACACTATTATATATATACAATATGTTACCGAAATCTACAGAGCAAGGATCGATAGAAAATGGACATAAAGGAAACGAGCATTCAGTCTAATTTGTTTTATTTGTAAAAAAACAATTTTAAATAAAATAATAAATGAGCACGTGCGCTTATTGCCCGGGAAAAGATAAAGTCTTCCGGAGCAAGAAGGAGCACCTCGCTTAGCGGACGACGACTTAACTGAGCCCTCGGTGACCAAAAAGTAAGTAAAAATGAAAACTGTCATATAAAAACGCTATCCGTTTTTAGTTTAACAATTTTATTTTGTAGTAATATTTTATATTTTGGTAAAAAAAAATATATCTAGTATTATAATTAAAACTAGATTGGCGTAACCAAACCAAAATAAAATGTTAAACGTTCAACGAAAGCATTTTTTTCTTAATATATTTGAGCCTTCAGAGCAAAAGCTATTCCTTACATACATATAAGTGCGATAAATAATCTATGTGCGTTCACATATACTCGCTATTCTATTAATAATTATAAAATTTGATTTGTACCTTTACGAAGGGCGTTATACTCGGAGTCGACTAAGGAGTTTCTTAACTAAATCGATCTACATCAAGAATAGTTGAATCTAGATTAAATCTTGCTTGAATCTAGTTTAAATCTAAACTAAATCTAGACTAAACTTCAAACAAACCATAATTGAGTTTGGTTTGAGTATCAATCGTATCAAGACTAAATCTAGATTGTAGTTTGAATCTTGTTCAGTTCCCAGTTCAATCTCAATTTGGTATTTCATGTCAAAACTAGCTTAATATTTTTGTTACAGTTAATTGAGATTAATTGAACAAAAGATTGAAATTCGCGGATCGACCGTCAAAGATCTACATCTACGAAATGATAGAGCTCTTGAGAGCATTCGTCTTGATTAGTGTTGCCAGAAGATAATTAATGAATTATAAAACAAATAGTTTTCAGAAACTAGGACTGTCTACGTAAAAAAATAATAATAATAAAGATTATTTTTATCGCGAACTCAGTAGTTCAACATTTTCCACTCATCATTTAAGATGACCGATAGCAATTCAATTCTTTTTCTAACCAAACAAATATAACACAATAGAATAATATTTATATAAAAAATATAAATTACAATGTTCTTAACATTGTGTACAACATAATTTTTAAATATCAAATAATTAATATTATTGCTAATATATTTGAGCATCTGGCAACATTATTCAATAATAAAAACAATAAAGTAGCAGAAATGGCAACGTGGCGTCGACAGCAGGCGCCTGCAGTCACTTGACTAGCTTACTTGCTTACACGTTACTCTCACTAAAATAAATAAACTACGCTAAACTACACTAATTATAAATAATTTGTCCAACTACTAATAAATTCATAATCTATACCAATTGACGATAATCTATTAGTCTCTATTTTATAGTTTTAAATGCCAAGCTGAGGTTCCGTCAGCGTGCTCACTGCGGGGTCGCGCTCTCACTGGAGAGGTCCGGCGCATCGCTGCTGACGTCACTAGTGTCCTCAGCCGGCTTCTCCTCTTTCTTCATCACGACCTTCGTCGGTCGTCGATTGATGATTGTTGGAACGTAAGATTGTGTAATTATTTCTATATCCTTCTTGTCTGCTACTTCAGTTTTATTGTTGTTTTTATCGTGTGATACGTTGTCAATGATTGGCAAGCGTGTTGTAGGTTCAACTTTGTCGTTTGGTGGTGGTAAATCTGTTATAGACTCGTTGTCATCACCTTCGATTTCCACGACTTTTTGCTTGTTTTGTTGCTTATTTTTGAACGGCATTTCTGTTATGGAATTGAGATTCCAGTTTTTGTTCTTGCTTTTATAACCAGCGGCAACATTAACTGGGATAAGTTCTTCAGAATCAGAAATGGTGGTAGCGCTTGAAACTGGACGTTCAGCATCTGGTCCATCGGTGTGATCACTAATAGATGCAACATCACCCACCAAATTTATTAGATCAGTGAGAACATTGTTATTTCGTTGATTAGGTTCTATTAAAGCAGAATTCTTATCAGAATCTGACGCTACATTGATGAGTTCCACAGCATCGGTAGTACTTTCTTGGGAACCAAATGAAGTTAGTATAAATTCCGTGGTCTCAACATTTTCAAATGATTGTTCAATTTCCGAAGGAAGAGCTCGAGATATTGACATGACTTCCTCTTCGTTAGATGATAATCTAGTAATCTCTGTACTTAATGGGTCAGGTGACAAATCAGAGGTATTACTATCCTTTTCAGGCTCAGAAACTTCATGTGGATTTTGATCACTGGTTTCAATAGGTATAGAACTGAATTCAGTTTCAGAAAGTACTTCTGTAGATTTAGACGCCGTGTTTGTCGTCTCATCCAAAGCAATAGCTGGTTGAGAAACTTCAGTTGATATTGTATTATCGACTACAGTTTCATTACTAGCCACCTCTGAAATATTTTGACTTTCATCAACTTGTGTTTCTATCTTTTCTATGCTGGCAGAAACATCTGCGGAACTGTCGTTTGGAGGTGATGGCTCATCAAGCACAATTGTTGTAGCTGGTCCTTCTGTAGCATCTAAAATATCTCCAGTCACCTCATCAGAGATTAAAGACGGAGAATTTAAGATTTCAGTCGGAATCACAGATCTCATGTTTAACATCGTGTTTTCCTTTGTTAGAGGAGACTGTGTACTAATAGTTGTATCTCTGTAGGTGCTTGATTCAGCAGACGTGTCTGGAACATTATCTTTAGTCAATGCAGATACGTAATTTATTGTCGTCGCAGGACTTTCTTTAAATATTGGTTCTTGAGTAGAACTTGACACAATTGAGACTTTGACCTCATGATCCATTGACACATGTTCATTGTCTAACGGTTGCTCGGGCATTCCTTCTTCATGATTGCTCAAAACTAAAAACAAATCGTCAGGGATGGGCGGGAAGGCTGGGTTGTGATCCATATCTTCCTCTTCAATTATTGCTGCTTTAGTAGTTAGAGGACTTATGTCGGGTATTGACGGACCCATCATTGGGACGATATTGGGAATTTTAGAAGGTACGATATCATTTGCTGATTCTTCAGTTGATAAGCTGATTTTTGACGGTGGAATATTATTATTTAATGTTTTTTCAGGCGACGCAGACAGTTCAGGAGCTTTTGATGGGAGTGACACCACTTCTTTGGGCTTGGAACTATCAATTTGTGATTTCGCGTCATTAGATACACTTTCAGAGGTAGCTTCTCGTGGAATAGGTGGTGCTTTCGATGATACATATTCGGCAACTTCAATATTAGATGACGGTAGAATTTCTTTGATCTTTACATCCGTTAAAACTGGAATTTCTGATACAGGCGTTATTTCTTTAATAGTGATCTCAGGTTTGACTGGTTCGCTAGGTGGTAAAGGAGCCGCACTTGTTTCCATGTCGTTATAGGATGGTACACTTGAAACTGATGAACTAATTCCGGGCAAAGGTGTTCCGTCTGAAAAAGAAAATAAAATAAATTAAAGATTTTTCTACATACGGCCTACTACTACTTGATTTTGTTATGGCATATAGTAGTGTACAAAAAGGTTTTTGTACACTACCTAGGTAGTTACAAGTGGTTTTTAAAATTTACAAATTCCTTTTCTTCCATATTTATTTTAGTGGGCAAATTTTTATCCATCTAATCCCACTAATAATAAACCACGATTTTTCTATACGAACCTCCCACAGGACAGTTATCGTATTCCGGACAGCATCTCCCCGGTACAAGTCGCGGCTGACAGTCATCCCGCACGAAGCACGCGATGCGACGGCACACCACCTCGCCACCCTGACAGTAGCACACACGGCACGGATCTTGAGGGTCCACCAACTTCTCACCGTTGCCGTAAATACGACCTTCTTGTTCACATTCTGGAAAATAATTTAGAAACTTTTAATGTACTTTCTAGCGTAGTTCAAGACTAGCCTTTTTTAGTTGAATTTTGTTTCTTAGAAAAATAGAATTTATGTATGTATCTTGAGGAAGCAATCTATAAAGTATTTCCTTTTTTAACTATTTAACAATATTAAAATTTTAATTGTATAAACTGAATTGTGGGGGTATTTATTTACGCATTGTCTTTAACGTCATCGGTGGTTAGTCAGTATTAAATCACGTTAAATCTTTCTTAGTTATATTCATTTAACCCGCGGGAGAAACCGCAGCTAAAAGCTAGTATGAAGTAAAAATATTTTTCAGGTAATATTCGATAATAATTATCTAATATAATTTTCTAATATACCCTTACCACATTGGTACGTAGGGCAACAATGATCTGGTCTATGCACAGCCTTGCACCCAGGGCGCGGCTCGCAGCGCTGCTTGGCGCACTGTACGCCACCGTTGGAGCACGAGCAGCGTTCGCATGGACTGGTGCCCGGGAACTCGTCCCCTGGCATGTACACTACATCACCTAACGCACAGCTACCTGGAAATGCGAAGCAACAACGAGAATGAGAATTTAAGATGTTATGGTCTTTTTCCGAAACAACAGTAAGAGAACTGAATTATTTATCTATACTATCCATACTAATATAATAAAGTGGAAGAGTTTGTTTGTTTGTTTGAACGCTAAGATCTCTGGATCTACTGGTCCGATTTACTTTGTTTTTGTTTTGTATGAAAGCTGCATTCTTCAGAAGTGCTATAGGCTATATAACATTACATTACACATATAAACTAATATATTTTAAAGTACTTTCTAATTTGACATGCAATTTATTCTGCCATGTTAATAACAACCGTCGCGTCGCTACGCAACCGTTACCGCGACATTTTGATATTCATCCTTATGAAAATAAATGTAACAGTCACTTTTAACATTTTATGTAGATGTAATTATAGTTTACTGTATAATAAATAATTAAGGAGATGTCACTGATTCGAAATGACCTAGCTTTCGGGCGGCATAGTATGAGTATGACCGACGCGAAAATATTCTTATAGTCCAAGCAGGCGTAGCCGCGTCCGGGTCCACTAGTCGTTGTATAAATGACAACTTACTAATATAAAATACCTAATATTAAAATGTATTAAATAATTTTAAAAAGAGTGTTTTCTTTTATAAAATACTATCTAGTTTTAACGATAAAAGAAGCCAAAATGGTTTAGGGTTTCATATTATATTCCGGAATGTAAAAATTTAGTCATAGTCACGCTACTTACAAAGATATGTTACAAATATTGCTTCAAATATTATATATACTATTTTTTCCTCCTTTTCTTTGGTATTTCTTTCTTTTATTTTCGTAAGTAAAAGAAGATGATAAATGATCACTTCTTATTTCATATGGAACTCAGGAAATACTAGCTTTTGTATTTTCATATGAGATTACTATCTACTCAAAACTATTCAAAGGCAATAATTCGCTTCCTTTGGTCTATATGTAACATTTATTTAACCTTTATTTAATAGCTTTCATTTTTTTTCGAAGAGCAAGGTAGGTAGGAACTCAGTGTTAAGACACTCAGTTCTCCACACACCGCAAGTTAAATAAATAAATAAAATAGTAAAGTAATATATTTTAAATAATAATAGAAGATAACACTAGGTAAATAACATACCTAATATAGGTATATAACAAATAAAAATAATACCTTCTTTTAATCCCAAATCCACCATAGTCACGTTAGGTAGGGGTCCTGAAACAAAGAAACATTTTCATTATAAAACTATTACAATAAATAGAAAAAGAATAAATAGTGATGCATCGGCACAGCGTCTAACTGTATACGCAATAGTTATAGTTTCGATTCTCACTTGAGGCAATAAATTATTTTCACTTTCTTGCTGTGGTAACAAGACAAAGCGTGGTCTTGTGTTCCGCTAATAATATTTAATATAAATTATACCAGAGATATATATAACTTACAAAAAAAGCTTATATAAATTAATGGTCCACGAGGGTCAGGGGTTCCATTACCACTTGGAGAAAAATATAATATTTTAGTATAACTAAATAAACTTCAATATAGGCAAAGCTATTATCAGCTCTTATAATTATTTACCGCCACACACCACAAAATGTTTCAAAGATAAACGGAAATTAGAGAAAGTGGAAATAGTGTATCACAGTAGGTAATAGATTTCCGCTTCCCGATACTTTGATTTTTTTAACTACGATAGATGCGTTAAGATAACAAATATCTATCTATTACTTGTTACGTCAAGCACATACGAGCGAGCTACATACGTATTTCATACTCAAAAAGTATGTTATTTTATTTTTTAAAATAAAATAAATATATTTATATGAAACGAGAGGGCTTCGTTTCCTGTTTTCCTCTTTTTTAGCCATTGGTATATTAACATAGGAATTTATCACATTTTAATATGGTTTTGAAAAAGCACTCCTCATATATGAAAAAACGAAAGGTTTCCCCAGCCTGCTTAGATAGACGAAACCCAGCGTCGCCCAGGTTCCCTCATCTAACGAATAACGTCTTGAAGGAACTTAGAGTTAGAAACTTTGTTCCCCACGCTATTTTCAAACCAAATTGTCTGTTTTATCAAATATTGGGTGGGAAAAAAAACCTCGAAAGAAATATTTCATTACTCTGAAAGTGAATCGAGCCCACAACTTATTGTGCCTTAATCTATATTTGACAAACTTCATCGGAACTAAACTTTTTTTGAAAGTATAAAGAAATATTATTAATAAATCGTATTCCAATACTCCGGACTACAATAGGCTAGTACTTGTAGTACACGGACGGGCGGTCAAGCGTGAGCCGCGTGCTACATAAATTGCGTGCATCCATTACGTAGGCGATAATTACATAACGTCATATGTATGTATGTCTGTACGCATAGGAAAGCAATGAAATGGGTTCTACATTTGCACTGCACTGCACTTTCCTAACGTCATTCAGAAATGAGTGGCGGATCTCAACGCCGCGCCGCATCAGAGCGGAGAAATAAATTTTAAATTTACGCTATACCATCCCATATAGAAATTAAGTCTTATTAAGTGATTTTTCACTATTTTTCGAGACTTCGTGTATTAATATAGAGTTTTATATAATTAATTATATTAAAATTTTCATATCCAACGCGCTACATCAGCGACAATGTAAACATCCTTCCTGTTCTCAGTATTGAACTAAAGTTATGATAATATTGTTTTATAACATTCTAGGAGACGTATCGTGTAACTGACTAATGCTATTCTAAAAATATTATCAGTTCTAGTTAATCTTATATTATAACGATTATAGTTAAAAAGTTTTAAAATAATAGGTAGGTATATAAAATGTTAGAATATTATTTTAGACAACGTGTATGAGGAACGGAGTGTCTTAGCACTAGATTCCCTCTGCCTACCTTGCTGTACGTGGGATACAGCGTGAAGCTGATTATAGCAGAAGCGCCTTCCAAGCCGAATCGGTTCAATCGTTTTTGAAATATCTCCTTTATAAATATAGAACACATACGTATTTTTAAAGGGACATTTACGAAACCTACCCTATTTGAAGTCGGCTTATTTAAATATTTTTGTTATTTTTTTATTGTGAATCTTTTTGGCCTTGTGCCTGTATGCCAGTTTCAATAAAATAAAAACGACTAAGAATGAGAATGATTCAATATATTAGGATATTTTTTTTATTCTAGTAGAAATAGTACAGTGTACGGTTACGCCACCCAATGACTTAGCACGCAAACGCAATGCACATTGCATGTCCCAACTGCACTCATATATCGCTAATTAACCATTTTCCGACGTTATAAAATATTTAATATAAATTGTATAATAAATATTGTACCTATATGTAAATTGATAATAATGAGCAATCTTGTCCTACTCGCCATGCAATCGTGGAGCAGAACTATGTGGGACTGAACGACGGTTGTGACTACGATTCCCATTCTGGGGTTATTTTCCTTTACTTGCACTGGTAACAAGGTTAATCACGGCGTTGAGTTCCGGCAATCAACACGCAATGTCGTGAAGATTGGATGGAAAAAATAAAGGGCACGAAATGTTAACACTAGTTTTCCTCTGCCTACCCTGCTCTTGGCGGGATCCAGCGTGAAAGTAGCAAAATTACTTGTACTTATGAATTTACTTTACATAGTATAAAATCTGGAAGAGATCTCTTTTAGTGATAAGGCCGCCCTTTCACATTTATTTTTTGTACGATTCTTTTTTTTTGTTTTTGTTAAATATGTTTAATATGGTGTGAAATAAAGAGTTTTTATGTTATGTTATGTTATAAAATCGCTTTTCAACGGTGAACGTTAAATACAGGGTGAGTCATATTGAACTTTCCGATTTCAATAAGGTGTGTATTAAAAACAAAGCGACATGCAGTAAAAATTATTTTATTGTTTGAAAGCACATAACATGCAGTTTTAATTTAGTTGGTTTTAAAAATGATATCCTGTAAATGTCTACCTCCATTGACCACACACTGCTGAAGCCTTTCCCGGAAGTTGTCCATTACTCGTCGAGTCATATTCAGCGGAATAGCATTGATTTCTTCCGTGATTGCAGCCTTCAGTTCATCGATGGTTCGGGGACGATGCGTGTACACCTTTTCCTTCAGGTAACCCCAGAGAAAGAAATCGCAGGGGGTTAAATCAGGTGATCTCGGCGGCCACCCAACGTCACCTCGCAAAGAAATGAGATGACCGGGAAACATTTGTCGCAGGATTTCCATTGAACGCCTGGATGTATGGGCTGTAGCACCATCTTGTTGGAACCAGATGTTATCGTTGTCATGATTCTGCGTTAATTCCTCCAATTTCGGTTTCAGAAAAGTTTCAAGCATGTCGCAATACCGAGCAGAGGTAACTGTGACGACTTGACCATCTTCTTCAAAAAAATAGGGACCCCACACACCAAACTCTGCAATAGCGCACCACACTGTCACTCGAGGGCTGTGAAGTGGTCGTTCGTGTAGGTTTCGTGGGTTATTCTCAGCCCAGTATCGAAAATTCTGTTTGTTGACAGTTCCGGCGAGGTGAAAATGTGCCTCATCACTGAAGATCAAAACAGCAGTGCGGGGGATCTGCTGAATGTCGCGGCATAAATTTGTTCGTGTGTCTAAGTCTCTAACTGTTAATTCTTGCACTACCTGAATCTTGTATGGGTGAAATTTAAGGTCTCTATGCAGTATTCTGCGGACACTACTGAAAGATAATCCTAGTGAAGCGGCATGTTTCCGAACAGAACGCCGAGGGGATTGTTGAATTGAAGCCCGCACTCTATCCACGTTTTCCGCTGACGTTGACGTTCTAATTCGGCCTTGTGATCATGTTTTTAATGCTGATGATGTTGCTCTAAAATTTGATACCCAATTTCTGATTGTTGGTCCAGTGGGAATGGGATCACGTCGACCAATAGCAAAATGTAAACGGAACGCACGCTGTGTTGTGATCACGGAGCCGCCATTTTTAATAAACTCTTCAACTACGAACGCACGATGTTGTCCCGACCAAGCCATTGCTCACACTAAAACTGCATGTCATGGCGCGTCTAATGACACCATCCCCACCCTTCTACTCCTTCCCTTCTTCGTGCAACGTCCTTCCAAAACCGGAAAGTTCAATATGACTCACCCTGTATTTCAAACTATACAATGGATTTTATTACAGTTTTCAGTAATAGACAGATTGGATCAAAAAGAGGATGCACCTATACATGCATATTATAATTTTATTTAAATATTCTTTATTCTATCAGGCCATTACAAGTACTTTGGAATCATCAAGTTAAACAATCCTACAGGTAGCTACCAAGCACCAAGCATTCATACAATTTAGAATTCGACAATAAAACAAATCGCACAAAATCAAATTACTTGCTAAAGGTAAATATTTCCTTTATTTCGTAACATTAGTAGTTTTAAATTTCACGGTATTATCGTCGACGTAAGTAATTATCGTATTACGACCGATGAGCCGACGTAAACATTTCAAGCAAATATCAATAACAAAGTTTTTTTAACAATTTTAAAGTATTATTTACACGCTCTGAATGGTGAATATATTCAGCTTCACGCTTTATCCCGCATATAACAGGGTAGGCAGAGAGAACCTAGTGTTAAGACACTAAGTTTCCCTTTTCTGTCAAAGTTCAAAATTCGACGTGTGAATGCTAACCCGATGATTGTAGATTCGATTCACACTAAGGTAATGAATTGTTTTCATTTCCTCGCTCTAGTGACAAGACAAACTGCGGCGTTGAGTTCCGCCACTCGACACTACCACCACTATTTCATGTTTGGTCGAGAAATCCCTAATGACAGAGTGAACCACACGGGTGAAGCCACATATAAAATTTGTCATAAAAATATAACCCACACCGCATTTGAAGCTACGACCATCAAGTACCTCATTATTTATTTTACTTTCAGGTAAAATAATAATGGAAGCACATGAGGTACACAAGTATCCTTAAACCTGAACCTTGGCATTAGAGCAATAAAGCACAGCGGTGTCGAGTGTCGACATTGACTTGACCTCGACTGCGACGCGCCCTCAGCCCTCGAGGGTGAACTTGGAGAGGCCGCTACCTCTCAACCAGAACAATATAAATTACATACATATTTACATACGTATATTCTGGTGACATTATAAACATTTATGAGGGTAAATATATCGGATGTTCGTCTTTCATGTAAACTACTGAGCTGAATTAGATAAAACTTTTCTGAAATATAGTAGAAATTTTATAGCTGGAGATGGGAGTTCAAAATATTCTCGTACACGTGTAAATATAGATAATCAAATTTACTTTTTACAATTATTTCTGTATGTCAAAGGTTTACGTTTTTATAGCACGTTTTAATAAAAAGCGAGACGAGATTTTATTTTGATTTTAATATATCTTTTTTACAAGAAGATACGTATTTCTAAAGCTGTTTTTTTTAGCTTAACGCTGATTCGCACCGATCCTGAATAGAGCAACCTAGTGTAAAGATACTTCATTCCCCACTTTCGGCTAATGAACGAGAATCGGACCCACAACTGTCGCGTCTACAGTGTACACGCTGTACCACTGCACCACGAGGGCCTCGAGGTTGATTTTTTTTTATAAACCCTACTTTGCGTCAAAAATAACTTGCAAAAACTGCTACTATATAGCAGTAACAAAATCCCTCAAAATGTAGAAGCTCACTTAAAGCAAAATTAAAGTTTAGTAAATCATGTTAATATAAAAGCATTAGTGGCATGTTAATAAATCAACACCCAGGGTCGTCAATTAGCGTTTTAATTTGTACTAAATTGATATAAATGCAGTAGCTCTTTGTAATTGATTAATGGTCCTAAGTTTGTATTATTCTTAGGCCTTACACAGTATGAAACAAAGTCGTTTCCCACCTACATAGTTCTGAGCTTTCAAACTACTCAACCGATTTTAATGCAGATTTTACTAATAGACAGATTAATTTAAGAAGAAGGTTTATATATCAGTTGTCAGTTCGATTCCCACTCGAGGAAAGAAAATGTTTAATATTTCTATTTTCTTCGCTCTGGTGTCGAGGCAAAGCGCGGCGTTGAGTTCCGCTACTCAACACGCAATACCTCCGGAATTCGGCGGAAACTAGGGAACGGAGTGTCTTAACACTAAGTTTCCTCCGCCAACCTTACTTACATTGATTTGGGCCTTATACAGCGTGGTGATAAAAAATAGATTTTAAGCTTATAAAGACTGCACAGTCCTAGCGAACGAAGCCACGATCGGAATACTAATTGAAAATAAATAAATAAATAAATAACTACTCTATTGTTATTATGTTATTATTAAGTAATATTAGTACGCACTAATATTTTCATTTTAAACACGCAACTGCTGATTTATAGGTTTTCTTGATATATGCAATATTAAACAAACAACTCATAATAATAAAGTAAGCAGATTTTTTTAGCAAGGTAAGCAGAAAGAGCCTAATGTTAAGAAGTTCCGCCTTCCACTTTCCGCCGAATACTGGAGGCATTGCGTATTGAGTGGCGGAACTCAACGCCGCGCTTAGCCTCGCTATTAATTATAAAAAAAATTTTTTCGATTTAAACCGTTAATTCCTGAGATTATTAAATCACACAAATTTTGTATATTCAAACTATCTAATATACTATTATATTAGAAACTATTTTATATATTTTACATTTGGATATGCCAAAATAGATCCTTTCAGGCCGTCTTAAGACACACCGATCGCATAGTAACGCGCAAACAAACGTGACTGGCTGCAGTTAGCGAATTGGCAGGATGTTGTACCGGCGTATTAGCGACCGAGTAATTGGTTCAGCTATTTTCTAATCCCCTTTAAATTCAGGGTCCTTAAATGATGGAGAGCCTATTTAGGGTTGTTATAGGATATTAGGTTAAGTACTTCGTCTAGATCGGTTAGTATTTAAATTGGTTTGAAAACTCTATGTAATTTGATTAAATATTATAATGTTTTTTTCAGCTTCACGCTGTATCCCGCACGTAAGCACGTGCACGCAACAGGGTAAGCAAAGGGAACCTGGGAACCTAGTGTTAAGACACTACCTTTCCCAAGTTTCCGGCGCCTTCTGGAGGCATTGCGTGTTGAGTGGTGGACCTCAACGCCGCGCTTTGCTTCGTTACCAGAACGAAGAAATGTAAATATAAAAAGCTGCCGAAATTTGAACACAATACTTGCATATCCAAAATTCGGCGGAAAGTGGGGAGGGGGTGTCTTAACTCTAGGTTCCTTGTGCCTACCCTGCTGTGTGTGTGTTACTTACATATCCAATATAAGCTGCTAATTATTAAGGCTGATTTGTTTACAATTATATATAGGTAAAAGAAAATTAATTCAATGATTCGACTTCATTTAACTTGCTAGCTTTAGATATGTAAGGGGATATAGTTTTCATCTTTTACAAAAAGCAACCAAATCATTTATAGAAAAAGATAAATTGAATAAAGAATACTTTCATTACTTTTGGGAAACATTCTCTCTCTTTTCTTCTCTATTTTCTCCTCATTTGTCAAATGTGTCGTTTTGTTGTTATAAAAACATATTTAGAATTTGGTTTTGGTTTAGCTTGTAAATATTATCTAATTTCATAGACACTGCTTAAAATGTTTATGTATTATGTATTTAAGCATCTTTGAAGCGTGTTACTTTGTACCTAAAAGGTCACGTGCAGGCGTCCTGAGATCGTCACAACCTTCATAAATAAATATCTTATAAAATTACTTGTATATTAAGCAAGATATGTGAAATATTTCTTTTCTGAGGACATTTATAATAAGTGGGGAACGGAAGTGTTTTAAAGGGAACGGAGCGTCTTAACACTAAGTTCCTAAGTTCCCTCTGCCTACCCTGCTTTATATAGGATTCAGCGATACGTTTCGTTTCGTCTGGTTTGATTCTGGTGTGGTCATCTACGTATAGTTTCGTTATAAAAGTAAAGAGTCTAATTGGTTGAACGCGCGAATCTCAGGAACTAGTGATTCTATGTTTAAGTTCAGGCAGTAAGAATGTGTCATGTGTCATCTTGTGTCATATATAATTCTTTATTATTTATATTTGGCTTGTAGCATGCAAGCGAAGCAGCAGGTTAAGCCTAATTTATACATGTACCACTAAATAAAAGTTTTCAAGCCGGAGTGACGGTGTGGAAATTTAAAAAGACCATTGAATATTTTCAGCTTCACGCTCTAATTTCTCCTCTTGCCCGGTTACCCCAATTTTATTTTTACGGTGTAAAATTTGCAAATTTATATCAGTGATACCTTCGCTCGATCTAGAAGACAGTTTTAATTATTAATTATGTTGACACAACTATGAAACAATTGGGAAGTACCTACATCCACATCAAGATGGTAGGTTCGATTTTTCCTTGAGGAAATATTTATAGCTAATTAGGAAATATTTTTGATTTTCCTGTCCAGCAAATTTAACTCGCATTCTCTCAAAATATGCAAAAAATTAAATAAAAACTCAATAAATACAAAAAAAGCATACAAGCAGTGCTATAAATTATAATTTAAGCTCTTTCAAAGCCTTTATTAAGACGTATACAAGTACAATATACATAGTCAGTCAACAAACTGAGGATCGATTCATCGACGGTTCTCGCAAAGATGAGCAATTCAGTTCAGGGTTACATAAAATTTAATTCATTTTAGCGACGAGTGACGAATATTACTCATATATGCATATAGGTAGGTATACAAGACAAAATGTATTTGTTTAAAGTAATTTGTTTGTATTACCGCATCTGGTGCAATATTGGCATTTTTTTCAAAAATTATACTTCACATACCAGTTATGGGTTCGATTCCCACTCGAGGAAATGAGATTTCTTTAATTTATTTTCACGTTCTGATAACCAGGCAAAGGGGCAGCGTTGAGTTCCGCCACTCAGTACACAATGCGTCCAGAATTTGGTGGGAAGTACGAAAACGTAATAAAGGAAGTGGCTTAATGGAAACGGAATGTATAGCTTTATATGACCATAATAAATAAGTTATTTTATCTATCTTTTAAAAAATACATACGTAAATAAGTTGTAAGAAACGTATAAGAATTTCGAAATAATTTGATAAAAACGTGTGGCTTAGTGGTCAGAGTGCTTGCAGTTGACTCCAAATCGTTAAACAGAAGTTAGCCTAGATTCAAAGGTAAAAACAGAAGTCATAGATTCAATAGATTCAATAGTAAGAAAACCTCAATGTATTAATACAAATGGAAATTTCGATATAATATATAAGAAAAAAGGGTAGCAAACACTACTTTAAGCCCCGATTTTTCACAACAATTTCGTCAAACAATTTTCCCCATACAACTTCATATACTTTTGTGACTAGCCCCAACCTATCAGGAAACAGCTCTAACTACTGTATCAAATATTGAATGAAAAAAAACATCCAAAAGAAAATAACATCATCCATTGCTAAGTTCCGCTGTGCAGATATTAAAATTTGAAAGGAAAACCGTCAATGTACCATGTACATAGCGATGTTAGAGGGCTGAGGGTCACCAGAGAAGGGACTAGATACAGGTTGATACGACAAATCGATACTCTCCCCTCGCAGCTGAATTTATACGTGTTTTTATAGATATCTTATACCTTACAAACGCTAGTTTCCTTTTAGCGAAATTAATGTTTATTGGAATAACAGTAAAAAAATAATAAATGGTTTAATTGGGTTCATTTTTAATGTGAAATTACGTATTTAATTTTGTTTATTTGAACGTTCGATCAATAGGTTTGGTTATTTAGAAACCTAGTGTTATGACACTCCCTTTTTTCTGATTAATTTTCGAGACATTTCCTGTTAAGTGTCGGAATACAATACCATGCTTTATTTTGTTACGAAAATAGCTGAATTTAATGTTAAAATTAACCCCGAGGATTCCAACTGATCCACATTCATATTACGTAATAGAAAACTAAAGAAAAGCTCGCACGTGAATTATCTTTAATTACCATTTTTGTGTTGAGAAGGACTATGAGTTGTTAAGTTCCACTCAACACAACACTTCTCGAAAATTCAGCGGAAAGTGCCCTTTAATTGCTGCTTTTTATATGCTACATTGACATGAGGAAAGAAGGCTACAACTTGGTAAAACTCGTGTGATTGTTTCATACAAAAATATTAGACATTTTTCTTTCACAGCAAGAATTCACTAGAAGTCTGAAATAAAAATGTTTTAAGCGAATTTTTATAGGTAATATGAGGCTATCGTGGGGTAATTGTATCGGATCTAATATTAAACATGACGGTTGTGAGTTCGATGCTCACTCGGGGGGATAAGTTTATTTAAAAAATGCACAGGAAAGGTTTCATTTTTATCAACAAAAAAACGGCAGTAAGTCCTCCATTCACTAATTTCAAGACATTACCCATTGAGTGGCAAAAATCAACGCCTCTCCGCCAGAACAGGAAAATGAATATAAAATCGAACCCACGACCACCACGTCAACATTTCTACAATTAAATTAAAATTAATAATATGTTGTCTTCTTATATAATTTAAATAAACACGTACTTATCTAATCTAGCATAAGTAATAGCTATACTATTACATTTAATGCGAAACATAGAAATGAAGCCGGCGCCGGCGCCGCGCCACCCATTAACTGATTAGTTGATCACCATACTTAAACTGCATGCAATTTCCTATTACATATCCTAGTTATCTTAGGATACTTAGCATGAAGAAAAGGTTTTTTTTAATAAAAACGGATTTTCAAAAACTATAGACAAAGCGCGGTGTTAAATTTCGCCGCTCATTATTTAATGACAAAGCACGGTGTTAAATATCGCCACTCTGTACGCAATATCATGAAAATTAGACGGAAAAAAAGCTTTTTTTTTATTTTATTCTGGTAATACGTTTCAGGTTCGGATTTGGAAAAGTTTTTCAGTTAAGAAATCAATCAATGTAAAGAAATATACTAGGTATTATATTTCTTAAAAATTTAAGCAACTCGATTGCAAAAAAGCAGCTTCGCTAAGGAACCTAGTGTAAAGACACTATGCACTCGCCGATTATCGAGAGATTGTATATCGAGTAACGGAGCTTAACGCCGTGCTTTTTTACAAATAAAACTTTCAAGACCCTTCCAATACTTCAAAGATACATCGCTTTAACTACAAGATACTTTATCTATCTATATCTATCTACTACAAGATACTTTATCTATCTATATCTATCTATAAAGATAACATAATTAAATGAGCACAGATATAGTTTCTAAAGCGTCCTTATCACATAACGGTAGTAAAGTGCGAGAGGTACGATAACGCGAACGTACAAACGTCACGTACAGAGTACAGGCGGACGCCGTACGCCGTATACTCTTGACACACATCGCTTCTATTCCTTTGGACTTGTGTAGAATAGTTTACTTTGAGAGGTAGGCTTAGATAATTGTATAATTAATTCTATTCTATACCAATATTATAAGGCTTTTAGCTTTAAAATATAAGTGTTTGTTTCGTTAAAAGCTATAATCTCAGGAACTACTTAGAACTTCGTTACTTTTATTTCTTGAAAATCGTTTAATTGTGACTTGAAAATTACATATGTAAGTTGAAAATTATTGAAAAGAACAATTGTTGGATTTCTTGTCAGACGAAATTCAGCGATTCAAAAGTAATTGTAAAAATCTATTTGAATAAAGGAAATATAGAAAATAAGTTCGTAGGTATCGTATATTTCTATAAATATTCATACTTCACTCTTTTCAAAGGTTCACAGCTTTTCTCGTACAACAGGGAAAGCAATAGGAACCTAATGTTAAAACACATCTTTGTAAATTTTCCGCCTAATTTTAGAGATATTGCGTGTTGAGTGGCGGAACTAAACACCGCGCTCTATTTACCAGAGTGGGGAAATGCTAATAATTTAAATATCATCATTCCCCGAGTGAATCAAAGGCTTCCCTACTGCGCAACGACGGCATTAAAAGAGAACCATGAATATTTTTAAAAAGCTTCACGCTGTATCACCACTTAACTACATTTAACACGGTGGACAAAGGGAACATAGAGTTAAATCACTACGTTCCATACTTATTTATCGAATGGTTATTATATATGAAATGAATTGTAAATAAAGTAGTGAATATTGGACGTTAGCATACATTATGCAATCGATTATGCAGTACCTATGCACTACGAGTATTGTGTTCCGTTGTGATGCTCGAATGAATCCGAAAGTATGAGTCTTCAATACAATAAAATTGTAATAACGTTACCAGAATGCATCGCCATTATTTTACCTAATTAAATAAAAATATACACATTCTTCTCTACTTTGTATTATTTTATATTGCTTGCTTTGATTATCTAGGCTGTAAAATGTTTCAATACTATATTTTACTTTTTTCCTCGAATGGGAGTCGAATCCACATCCCTTCGCGTCTAGAGTCGCACACTTGTGCCCTTGTACCACGACTGACCTCATAAATTTTGTAATAACTTCGGTTAATAATAACTTTAATATATTTTATAATATTTTGTTAAGTCTTACGTATGATGAAAGATAAATATAAAACATATTTTAAATAAAAACTCATTGAACTGATAATACTTTTAGACAAAAAAAATACATTGATAAATTTGCATAAAACAAAAACTGAATAAAATATCACTAGTCGCTAACAAAAACTGGGCACACTTATGGTGACAGCAAAAGACAGAAGCTGGGTAGCAATTTGGTAAGCTCTCAGTGACATTATAATAAATGGAAAAAACCTATCATCTCTTATCATTTCTTTGTACCGTAGACTGTGGGCGATGTTAGTTTTTCGTACCAACGATATTGAGGCCAGTGGTGGCGCAGGGATACAAGTGTGCTGTAAAAGTAACATGTTGTAGGTTCGAATCCCACTCGAGGAAATATTTAATGTTTCCATTTCCTCACTCTGAGGACGATGCAAAACACGATTTTGAGTTACGACACTCAACACGCAATGATTCCTCAATCAGGAGGAAAGTAAGGAACAGGAGTGTCTTAATGAAACTAGAGTATCTTAACGCTATGTTTCCAGGTTCTCTTTGCCTTTCCAGTTTTGGTTTCCAGGCTAAAGTACGGTATAGTAATTTCTTTTTAGATTTTCGCTGTAGCGTAAAATTTAAAATAAATACTAAAATATATAGAAATACTACGTATTTCTATCTGTAGAAAGCACGTATAGTTGTAATAAGTTTACAGTAATTACACGATATATGACTGTCTTGATGACAATACGGAGATTACTTAAACTACTGTATGACATATGGTTTAAATTTATAACATAACTTACTTAAGTAAGTAAGCTTAGAAGTAGTATCTATTAGTCTTAAATATTGTATAACTTTGTCAATTTATCTAAATTATATTAGCTTTATTTAATACTAGCTTTTATCTACGGTTTTGCTTTCATGGTTCAAAGGTAGGCAAAGGGAACCTGGGAACTTAGTGTTGTGATATTCCGTTCCCGTTAAGGCACTTTCGTTCCCCGCTGAATTGTTTATAATTGTGATTTTTGAGGTTGTGTTCATGTTGTTTAATATTGTAATTTTTATGTATGGTTCATTCTGTTCTCCAAAGTTAGCTTCTATACCTATTTTATGCGACGGATAACGAAATTTGAAACCACAGATCGTAATAAATTAATTTTTAACAAAAACAAAAACCGACTTCTAACAACGAACTAAAAAGTGAAAAATAATTTTACAAAGATTTTATAATTTTGAAGTCGGTGTCAAGCTAATGCTACAACACCTTTACTACAATATCTAAATACTAAGCCTGTTTGTTTTACTTGGCACCGACTTCAAAATTATAAAATCTTTGTAAAATTATTTTTCACTTTTTAGTTCGTTGTTAGAAGTCGGTTTTTGTTTTTGTTAAAAATTAATTTATTTTATGATTTTAAGTGATCAGTAGATCTTAAAATGATGCTTCTTAAACGAGTGGTGATGGTGGTGGTAGTGGTTTTCAACGATTGGTTGTGATTGTCCTATGTAAAACTTCATTTAATTAGGTATTATTTTTGTACAAAGTTACATTTTGGTATATTAACAAGAACATACATAAAAAGTATTCAGGCGAATTGGGAATCTCCCTTCTTTGAAGTTGGTTGAAAATGAGAACTTCCTCTTTTTTGAGGTTGGTTGAAAAGAAATGCAACCATCAGGAATCTCACTTCTGACATCAATTTAAAAAGTTTTTGCATTACAGTATAATCAATTTTTTACCAAAAAAAAACAAACTTTCTCAATTTTCTCCGGATTCCACAATCGAAACCTAACCAAACTTTCACCAAATTATCCTTGAAGTGTATCCTTTCAAATAAAAAAAGAATCATCAAAATCGGTTGGCGCGACATCGAGTTATTCGGCTATTAGTCGCGCACATGCCTAATGCAAATTTAAGACTTATGTGATTTTCTCATGGATACCATTGTCAGACATGGACCAAAAAAAATGGGACCATTCGGGAAGCTATACCTTTCAAATAAAAAAAAAATATCAAAATCGGTTCACCCAGTTAAAAGTTATGAGGTAACAAACATAAAAAAAAATAAAAAAAAAAAATTAAAAAAAATACAGTCGAATTGATAACCTCCTTTTCTTACAGAAGTCGGTTAAAAACATTTGTGTTAGGTATTTTACTGTCTAAACATTTTTCTTATGGAATTGGATATATTTTAATATTTTTTTCGCTTGTGTATTACTTTAAACCGATAGAAGGTTAAATAAAAATTGTTCTTTTTATTCTTAGCCATCATTATATTTAGTAATAGTTAATATAAAAACTTATTATAAAATCTCATACAATCAATAGAAAATATAACTGCCCCTCAAAACATATTATAGTTCTCCTCTATTAATGGTAAAAGTTTAATTATATGAATAAATCCGATAGTACCTACTAAGGCATAAAGCCTGTACTAACTAACTCTAATGTTAATTCGTAAGAATCCAATAACTTATTTTAAAAACCCATCCAATTAATAGTAAAAATCATTGTTAATTAAATATAAATATAGTCCATCTTTTACTATCAAGTCGTTAATGCTTCCTATTCTTCCTACTCATATTATTTATATTAATTAGTTTATGAGAATGGACTCTCCTACCAATAATATAAAATAAATATGATGTTTAAGTTGGATGTTTGTTCCAATTCCACGCAAAAACTGCTAAACGGATTTGGATAAAAAAATTAAAATAAAATAAAAATTTAGTATTATACTTAAAATCGCGTTTGTGTCGCTAGCCTATTATAAACAAAAAAAAAACAGTCGAATTGATAACCACCTTTTCTTACAGAAGTCGGTTAAAAATGGTAAAAATCTAATTGCAGGTGAGTCAGATAGCCCGCTCGTCCGCGTGAGGCCGCGGCACGCGCGGAATGCCGCTCGTCCGGCCGCCCCCCGCCGGCGTCTAGCGTATTCTATGGGAATCGCATGCCATCAGACCATCGAGGCGCTCTTCCCACAATTACACGCCTATGTTTGGTTATACCATAAAAACTGATGGTGGTATGCGAAATGTGATATAGGTGTAGTTTGTTTTGAATATACTCTCTTTTTTGTTGTAAAAAATATTGTTGGCAAAAGTGAAGTTCATCTTAACAGAGACTGCTTCCAGTCAACCTATGGGTGTGAGAGAAAGTTTTTACAGGTCTTAATGTGCAAGAGCTTATGTTCATAATATAACTTCTATTAAGGTATTCACAGGTATAATCATTTTTAGATGACAAGGTAACAAAAGTGGCGCAGTGGAAAAGCGTTGACTATAAGCACAATGGCTGTGGGTCCGTTCCCCACTTGGAAGAATGTCTATATTTAAATTATTCTCTTAGATACTACGCGGCGTTAAGCTCTGCCGCTCTTTACGCAATGTCTCGAAAATTGGGGAGTAATTTAGGAACGGAGTATTTTAACACTAGGTTTGCTTACTCTGATATGCAGGAAAAAAGCGTGAAGCTGCTTTTTTGTAAGCTAACATAAAATATTCATTAAAATTTTACACGTATCATTGACCTGCAATTATGTAGATCGTCCCAATAAAAATATAATATACAATATTTTGGGCAAAAACATAAAATATTTAAGTGTTGACTCATCGGGACGTTGCAAATTGAAATTTGGCAAAAATGTTGAAACAAGAAAAAAACTCACTAAATCCACTAAAATCTGGCATTAAGGAAGTAGTTTTGCGTTACTACGCATCACTAAGTGCCATCAAACGGACAAACAGACGCTTTTATACCACGGACCCGTCGACCTTGACCCCCCCTCGTCAAAGTCAGTCAGTCAGTCAGTATTAGCCCACGCCACTCCCACGAAAAAGCGCTAATCTCAGAAATAACACTTTTGTATCGCCATGTCACGAATTCTTATGATGATTTCGTCATAAATATGGATCATACGATGCCAGATCTTTTAAAATGGAGATTTTTTATTAGCATTGACAAAATTGAGGTAACAAATGGTATAAGTTAATCGTTAAACAATAATATTGAGGTTCGTGTTTGAGAGAGTCGTAGCGCAACGAACGGTTGTGGGTTCTATTCTCACTCCGGTGAATTAATTAATTTTATTTTTTCGTTCTGGTAACAAGAAACTGCATGACGTTAACAATTTTTTTTTTTAATAAAATTCAAACTGAAATTTATGGTCTTTTTTAGCTTCACGCTGTAAGTTAGGCAGTGGGAACCTAGTGTTAAGAGAGGACTTCCGTTCCCCACTTTCAAAAAATACACGCTGGTGCGCGCACGACTGACCTCGAATAATATTTATATTTTTTCCAAATAATATTACGAGTATAATATCACATATATTTATTATTTATACAGATTTTAAACCTGATTCGTAAAATTTATTTTGCGTAATCATCATGTAGGTATAAAAAGAATGACTCACCTGCATTACAAATGCTAAAACAGAAGGCAGCCAGTAGAAGAGAGAAGTACCTAGGCGACGCCATGTCGCCTTTTAACCTGAAAAAAAAACAAATTGTTAGACTAAAAAATATTTCACATTAACTAATTTGAGTAAAAGAAATTTTGAAAATATAATTAAAGCCTTAATAAGCAGATTCATTTTCAAAAAAAAATTTCTTTGGACATTCTAATCTCAGGAACTATAAATTCGAATTGAATTGTTTAATCCTAAGTATGTATTTCATTTATCGAAGGAGGCTATGGGCTCTATTACGTTGCCTATATGGACTATATTATACGCCACGGTTATGGCACTAAGTTCTTTCCATGTAACCAAGAGAACGAAACCACAGACAGATAACTAACTAAGTAACCTTGTTTGCTTGTTTTCGTTTCCAACTTCTCCACAATATCAAAACTACCTTCAATATTATCTCTCATAAAACCTAATTACACAATAATAACTCAATACACGCCATGTAATAAAAAGCCATTGCAAATCGAGATAAACTGGATCCAAAGGGATGCGTCGTGTCGCAAAAAAAAGCGAGCGAGATGCGCAGGCGCAGGGCAAGGGCAGGTCGGCGAACCCTAGAGCTAGAGGATTGGCTTATTGACGTAATGATATCTAACTAACGTAAGTATATATAATATGAACATATCATTTTGTCTGCATAACTTTATTTAGCTTCATGCAGTAACCCGCATTCAGCAGTGTAGTGTTAAGACACTCCGTTCAATAATTTGCAAATTTTTAAGAAGAGTGGCAGAGCCCTAAAGATTGCTTTGATTTTTAACAAAACGGGGAAATGAAAATATTTGATTCCACCAAGCGGGAATCGAATCTACAATAGACGCGTTCACGGCCAGTCACTGTGCCGCGAGGGCCTATGCCATTCTTATTTGTTAAGCTATTTATATATATATATATATATATATATATTTTAATCCAACCTACCATTCAAATATTTAAAAATTATATTTGTATATTAGCCATTAGACGTAATTAATATCAGCTATCTTCTCGTCTTATTTAATTCAACATTTACGAATCACTAAGATTATATCTTTGAATAACATAAGATGCAAAAAAATCCTTGACATCCGGTCGTTTAAGTCCTTGAAAGTAAATATTTAGAAAGTTCAATTGGTAAATACGAGATGACAGCTCCATCCGTCACGTCACGTCACGTCATTCCACTTTCGTTTGATCACGGTGGGTGATGAAGAGTGACAGTCATCGACCCCATTTAATATCCCCATATAATCTTTACACTAGAAACTATTAGGCGTTTTTATGAGGTTTATCTCAAAAAAAAAAAAACAAAAATAGAACCCTTGTTGAACCCACAGTCATCGCGTTTACAGGCACACGCTTGAGCTACTGCGCCATTCCGGTCGTCGTCCGCCTTATTGTTGATAGGTTAAATATATTATTTGATTTATGCAATCATAATTATTTAATTGTTTTGAACTTATTTGCTCCTGCAGGTATGTATGAGTGTGAGTAATCTTTAATGTCCATAACCTCTCGTTAAGAATAGTTAATTAATATTAGTAATAGGTAAAAATAAGTGAACGAAGTGTCATAGTTCTATTTATATTATTGTGAGAGAAATAATAAACGATCACGTTGCTAGCCGTCGATATTATAACGAACTAGCGATTATAAACTCGTATTTATTGCAAATTCTAAGCAAGTATTGTTTTTATCCTCACGCTGTATCCCGCACATACACTCTGTTCCCATTAAGATATTTCCGTTCGCTACTTTCCGCCGAATTCTCGGGGCATTGCGTGCTAAGTTACGAGACTCAACGCCGCACTTAGGAATTGAACTCACAAGTCAGTAATATTCACAGGAGAGGAAATGGAGAGTTGGTTGAGTTGGTCAGTAATTACCCCAAGTGGAAATCGAATCCATAACCATCCAGCAAATTCAGATATTGTCGCCACTACGATGGTCTTTATAAGGAATCCCATACGTTTTATTACAATTTGTTGGTCTGTGTCCATGTGGTGACCACTAGAGGGGTCGACGGTAATTTTCCAATCTCAGATACACGCTCCCAATTGAATAATCACAGTGCGGCTTCCGTGTGAAAGTTTAGGAGATTAGTCTGATAATGCTATCCAATTGCGAGAGATATGTGGATTGTTGATTCAATTTACTTATGAATTAAGGTTATAAAAAAATGTCTTTACACTTTTTTTTTACCGGTGTAGGCAAAGGAAGCCTAGTGTTAGGACTCAACACTAGAGCCAAGAAATGGAAATATATATAAATTTAAATAAATATTTTCATTACCTCAAGCAGGGATCAAACCCACAACCAGTAGCGTTAACAGTCACACTTTGTTCCCCCGCGCCACTACCAGCTTCAATATCTCATATATTTAGATATATAACATAAGCTAAATCCATATATGTAAATAAGGAAAATAAAACTGTCGTTAGCTACCTATGTTATGTAAGCTCGGATAAGACGACACATGAAATGTTGTTTGAAACCATTTGCAGGTGTCAAAAAACTTTCTTTACTTGTGTTATTTGTCAAAACTAGATTTATTGGCAACTTTATATTTTTAATTAGTAGATTATGCAATGAATGAAGACGGTTTGAGGCGTTCTAAGCATCTTAGACAGTTAATTTAAACGTGAATTAAAACAAACTCATATAGGGGAAAATAAAAAAGTGTGAATATAAAATTTATATCGGATAGGAAATTAAATTTTTATTAAATAAAAACAGTACAATAGACCTTATCGCTATATGAGCAATCTCTTCAAAGCAACCTCAGGGTAGGGAAGAGAATTGTTCAAATAAGAAGGGTATATCCATTCTTCATTTAAATATTCATTTACATAGTAAATTAATATTTAAATATTGATACATAATTATACATGAACAAACATAAACATATGTAGGTACATAAATTTATATAAATAAACAGTTTGGGAAAAATACTTTATCTTATTTTTTTTTTCTATATCTTTGACTTCTACTTCTTACTTTATTTATTTTTATCTAACTTGATGACTTATCATATATTGGAGCAAAAAACACAGTTCATTAATTATATTTTTAATTAAAATTATTATATACTATTACATTTATTTTTTACTGTTAGCATTCAAAGTAAAGTAAAGCTAGCTACAATAGCCAAGCCCTAACGGTAAACAGGCAACTGTCAGTACATAACCGGCAAATTACAAGCAATTTATTATTATTAATGTTAAACAAGTATTATTTGAAATATTTTGAACCATCAAAGGCCATGTATTACAACGAATGAATACAGAAACATCTGTCAATTGAGTACTTACAGTTTATTTAGTGTCTAGGCAACTAAGCTGAATAGAAGAGAAATCCAAATTGAATGGCCCTAAGCACAATGAGGATGGACAAACAAATAAACGCATTCATTTTATTTGCCAGTCATTCGTATTCTAGCTTCGCTATTAGAATTGATTTTTCAATGGCTTCTTCAGTACTGTTAAACAAGTTATTTTATAATTAAAGTGGGCACAAAGATGTATTTTCAATTGATAAAAAAGATGTGTTTTTTTTAGCTTCACTCATATATCTAACAAAATACAGGGTAGGCAAAGGGAACCTAGGGGATTCTAGTGTAAGACACTTCGTCCTCCACACATGGAGCAAATTTTCGAAACATTGCGTGTTGAGTGGCGGAACAATACGTTGTCAGAGGAAGGAAATGAAAATAATTTATTTGCCGAGCAGGGCTCGAACCCACAGGCGTCGTACAGTCAGATGTACAACAAAATAATTTACACCATTTTAATTATTCAATTCAAGTCAATTTGTCTTTCATTATGTTTCTTTTCAAAACAAAAGAATTTGGAATAAATTTCCATACATTCACTCTCACTGTCATTCGCACAGTCAGCTTTCAGAAATGTCACACTAATAACAACATGTACCGTAAATTATACCAGTTTGGCGAGACCGTTTATTTTTTTTTTTTAAACCGGAATATTTGCGATACATTCCGAGATTGTCGCGATCATTGACCTAATATAGAGAGAAAAAAGTAAAAAATAAAAATATATTGATACTCTGTGGCAAAGCTAGCGGTTTTGGCGCCACCGTGTAATTGAAATAAAATTGTGTGCGCCGCCATTTTCTTTTCAGCTAAGATTAGAAATTGCGGTGTTCAGTTTTTTGTGAGTCGTCAAAATCGTGATTTTCGTTTTTTATTTTATAATAATGTGTAACTTGTGAGATGTTTTATATTAACCGTTATAATGTTAAGATTTACAAGTAAGTATAACTCTATAAGCAGTAGAAGCAGGATTGGAAAATATACCTACCAGCGAAATCTCTCAATAGTTTGCTAAGAAATCTCAATTCATTTAAACCTACAATATGGATTGCAAGTCCCCATTGCATTTCTCTAAACTCACCCTGCAAGGCGATGACACCCATGTTGCAAGATGAATTGGTGGTGACTGGTGATGCACAAAGAATCCATGGTATGCCAAGTATTTTCCTTGTCCTACGCACCTACGTCGTATATATTGGTATGTTCTCCTATATATACCTAATATACAGGGTGGAATTGACAGCACCACTTTAAATGAAACCACAGTTTTAACTACTCTATAAAAGCCTAATATAATTCGGAAAAAAAATAATTCCCAAAAATGAAAAAGTTATTTTTTCAAACAAAATAAATAATAAAATTATCGTTTTAAAATAAAACGCCATTTGTAAAGTATAACATAGGCACGCACACACTTACCTGTCAAATCGGAAACGTCGCACACGTATGTGTGCGTCACACGAAATACAGGTATGGATTAAAATCGTGAAATGAAAAAAAAATCCTATGTCCAAACTGTTGAGGTACCATGATTAATTTCTTAGGTGTGGGTTTGAAATATATTACCCTATATGCAGTTTGAATAAAAGAAGCGCCGCCTCTTCCACCCTGTATAATTAATAACTAACTAACTAACTAATTACAATATACCTACTGAGAGTTTTACAGAATAAATATTGTGCCATCTTTATAACAAAACAAATATTATCATTAATATAAATAATATTTTATTTAGAATTAAAAAAAAACAAGGAAGATGTCTCTACGAAACTGAGATTTAACACTTCTATGAATGATTTGACATCCAATATCAAAATTAACATATTGTTGCAGTAATACTTATATTTAAATAATAAATATTCCCTTATTTAGCTATCTTATTAAAAATCTCTATAGATTTTTAGAATTATAATAGTGTTTAGCAAAATTTAACACCTTAAGAGCAAGTATTCCTTATTCATGATTTGGCGCCAAATATTGACAGATTTTTGCAACAGACCATCCGGACAAATATTATACTACAGATAATATATAATTAACTCTGTTAATACCGCAATGTTTGTAGACGAAGTGTACATAGTCAATTCTTAATATTAATAACTTAGAATAGCTTAAAGTTATTATTTGTTTTAAGACTATTTGTTTGGGGCCAGACGCACGGGCGCGAGCGTACGACTGTTAACGCAATAAGTTGTGGGTTCGATTCCCATTCGAGGAAAGGAACTTTGAAACATTGTTTGTAATTTTCTGTGAATCGTAAATATGGATATTGGTTGATTTTATGGAAGTTTGTTTATTAGTTAGAGTGCACTTACGTAATTGTTACATTGTACCCACATTCAATATGCATATATGAGTAAACATTTTACTCATCTCCATACTCAAGGCTTATTCAAGTTTTCGAAGCTAAAAGATTTTCAGAATTGAATTGGACGATGATCGATTTTTTTGTAAACGAAAATTCGTTTGATTTCTGTTGTTTTAACTATCAACAATGAAGCTTGGCAATCGCATGTATAATATACAATCCCTTACTTAGATACATATTTTTGTATCATTATTTTTAATTATAGTATATTTAAAAGGACAAAGTGCCACCCTACGTTTCGCCACTTAACGCGCAATATCTCGAAACTTGGTCGAAAAGTTGGGAACTGAGTGTCTGGACACTAGGTTCCCTCTGCCTACGGAATACAGCGTTGAAGAAAACAAAAAAGAAAAAATAATATTTGTTGCCAATTAAAGAAGACACTAAAATAATATATTAAAATATATTGTCATACATCACAGAACGAAGGACTGCGACCAGAGACGTGTCTCAAGTATAAATAAACTATGAACAAGTGAAGAAATAAAACCAACAATAACCCGAGGTTCAGCGAGCTCATACGTAATGTAGATAATGTTGACGTCAGCTGATGAGCAATGGTAGGCTTACACGTTCAATTTATTTAAATTAACCTTAAAATCTATAAATATAATATAATTGTGTATAATCGCAGTCTGTAGATAGGAAGTATATAAGAACATCTCTAATTGAAGATATTTCTTAATGTAATAGAAGTCAAAAGAATGACCTAAAATTCTTATGTTTGTTTGTCTGTGTCATTTTACGCTCAATTTTCGAGGAAATGAAAATAATTCATTTACCCGTGGGGGAATCGAGGCCACGACCGTCGTTTTACATTCAGACGATTCATCGCTGAGCCACGAGGGTCTCGTGTCTAATAAAGAAAACAATTCAAAATCGACGCACACAAAAAATATAGCACCTGCGTCAATGGCCCTATTATCATTGCTAATAGTTATATTCGTATCTACCATAGTTACATTACAGTTTAAATAACGATGCTAGTACAACCTGTCGCAAAAAAAGAACCCGTGATCACCTCTGTAGATGAGTCATCCAGTTTAATGTGCTTAATAGATCGATAAAGAGAGACCTTTAGGCGAGAAATTAAAACTTGTACAATATAAAAGTATCTGTAATAATAATATGACGCTGAAGAGTGCGTTTGGTTGAAGGCGCTAATCGCAGGAAGTTCTGGTACGACCTATTTTTGTTTGGAATAGTTCATTAAGAATTAATGTAAGCACGACAGTTGCGGGCTCAATTTCCATTCGAAAATATGTATTATTTATATTTTCTCTGCTCTGGTAACAAGTAAAGCGCGTCTTCGACTGCCGCCACTCACGGACGGAGTGCCTTAACACTGCCTACCTTGCTATACTTTTGCGAGATCGAGCGTGAAGCTAGAAAACAAACGTGGTGTATGGACAGAGGAAAACAATAAATAATACTTCTTAATCTTAACAAAGTATGTGTTAAAATAGGTTAATAGAATAAATAAGTATTTTTTAAATAAAGTTCAGGGTGACTTTAGGAAATATTGAAGGTTGATTGCCAAATCTTAATTATAATCTATTACAGCTAATGACAAAGTAGAATTACTTGTAATTGTTGTTAATTTAATTAATTACATTAAATTTTTCTTTGTTTTTCATACTTTTCATTTATACCATAGCACCTTGGAAATTAACTGATTAGTATTAACATTTTTCGAAGTGTTATTCACACATTAGGAAAAGGACTATATTTAATAACAATAAAAACTACACTTTTTGAAAACATAAATAACATTCTCACTTGATAAATCATAATTCTAAAGAATTATCCTTGGGTGTTATTTACTCGAAAAAAAAACTATCTATAGATAAAACATCGTAGCGTATTGTGTGATTATTATTTTTTTTTTAACACGTATTTACCTACTTACAATCAGATTAAATATGTTTACAATCAGCCAAGATTTTATGTACTATTTTTAGTATTACTCATACATATACTTTATTTTTTAATAAAGTAAGCATTTAATATTACTTCACTCCTTGAACAAATTGAACCTTAATACACAAAAGCTGACAATATACAGATAAAAAATAAAAAATATATATCTACTAACCTTTTAAAATTCAAAATATATACATATAGTGCGGATACACTATTTTATTCACAATTTCTATTAAAATCCATTATAAAATCACACAAAACTACTACCTAAAGTCTCATATCGAAAGACAAAAATAAATCATATTAGAGTACCATTTCACAATCAACACTCCACTACTCTACGTCTGCTATGAAGTACTATGGAAAACTATTTTTTCCATCTGAACAAACAAAATACTGAACAAATATATGACGTGAACGTCATTATCGAACTAAATGAACGGTGGATTCGATATAAATTACAAATCTAGAACATTGTGTGTTTTCTTTGTTAGTGTGTTTTTTTCTACTAACACGCTGTATCCCGCGTATAGCGGGATAGGCAAAGGGAAATTAGTGTTAAAACAAGTCATTTTCCCAATTTCTACCTAAATTTCCAGACATTGCGTGTTGAGTAGTGGGACCTAAGGCGTTGCTTTGTCTTGTTACCAGAGCGAGGGAATGAAAATAACTGATTCCCCCATGTCATGTTGACAATCACCTCTTATCCATCATATTCTATTTTTTATATTATTTTTCATTGCGTATTTTTTTTAATTTTATAAAATTTGTTTTTTTTTTAATTTTCATGGTATTTTCATTTGTATTGAATAGAATTGAATTTTTGATAAATGGCGTTTCGAGCGTGCCAGTTGAGCACAACTCGTTTCGCCAATGTCACGTTGTATGGAAAACATACGAAGGAAATTGACCGGTAATAAAAAAGATAAATATACACAATTATAGAATACATTTAAATTTTTATTTGTATCTACTTAAATGTAATGAATGTCAATAAATAATGAACTGACAAATTAAATAGATATTTCATATACATTTTTTTCATTAATATACAAAATCTTTTAGTTTTAAGGTTAATCTTAAAATAGTTAAATGAGTTAATCGCTTGCGTCTAAGTTATTCAACTCATGTTTAAATTTAAAATTGAATCATCTGAGCAAAAAATGTACAAAACAAATATATCCTGTTACTTCATTCTATTCATAATGAACTGAAAAATGACTAAGCATTATTGGAGTATACTGGAAGTAGCTTAAAACAAGTATGTTGTGTGGCGCAACTCAACGCCGCACTTCGACTTACCAGAAATGGAAATATGTTTAAGAATATGCATCAAAAAACAATTTTAAGACATTAATCGCAAACAATTTAATATTTTTTGAAGATCTCATTTCTTTTATGGCTACACTACATTCCGCCCATAGCAGAGTAGGCAGAGGTAATCGACACTCCGTTGCTGATAAAGACACTTCCGTTCTCTACTTTAAGGTAAATTCTTGAGGAATTACGTGTTGACTGGCGGCAAGGAAATGAAAATATTAAATACGGCATTCCCCGAGTGCCCCACACTTTCCCACTACGACAACGCTCATTTCATTATTTTTACATAAAAATCCCAAAAAAAATGCAAAAGTCCATTTTTATACTTTAGTTAAATTCATATATATTTTTAGCCAGATCGTTTTTATTACAGTTTAAACGATACCAAATTAATTAAGTAAAATTGCCGAAACAGTTGTTGTTAGAGCGTTGCGAATTCAACAATTAAAATACCAACCAAATATTACTAGGATTAAGCCTCATACTACACATTGCAGCGTGTTCACGGTCAAATACCAAAATATTTTAGTTTTAAAACAAAACGCGAAATGACTGGTTCTCGGTTTTTCTCGCATACACCCAAGACGTAGTGCTATTACACTCCGCCAAATTTTTAATAATAATGGTCACAATATTATTCTACCCTACTGCATGGCCTCCCATGGCAGGCATTGGATTTGAGTCCGCTAACAATGCGGTCAATGATATCTTAGAAAGATATTCTAAGTCATACTTTTAAAGATGTATTTTTCAGTAAAAATATTTAGTGATAACAAAAACTGGCCTTGGCAACAAAATGATTTGCGGGTATAATAAAAAACCGAATTAACGAAAATATACACCCATTATCTAAATTGAATGGTTATTCAATAGGATTTCTTATAAATATATCTATTAAATCATCTTCTCACTCAGGTCAACATGGCGGAGTAGAACAGCGATTGATTTTAGATCGGCGGCTGTGTATTCGATTCTTATACAAATCTATTATTGGGAAATTTATTATATTAAAGATTTTTTTAATTTTCTGTCTATTTTTCTATGTTTGTGCACGTTAATTTGAGAAACAACTTAACTAATTTAAATGCTCTTTCACTTTTATGTTTTGACATTCCCAACCACAACTATTATTATGACGCTGCGTCTTATCAATGAATTATGTATAAAACGATATTATCATATTGACGCTCTAGTGACGCACCGTACGTAGTAAATGAAGCGATAGTGGGTTCGATTCCCACTCGGAGGAATGAATTATTTTTATTTGCTCGTTCTAGTAACACAGAATATCTCGAAAATAGAGCGAAGCGTGGGGAACGGAGTGTCTTAACAATAGGTCCCCTTTGCCTACCCTGCTATATAAGGGATAAATAGCTAATAATGGATTCTCTTCCATGTACATACAGAAATCAGTTTCAATTTTACTATATATAATTTTAATATTATTTTAATGATAAAAGGCGGTTGTAACTCTGATGTAATACGATAAAATGTATGTAGATAGTTGTGTAGTATTTTGACACTGCCATCACAGCTGAGGTGTCCGAGTGGTTAAGGAGTTGGACTTGAAATCCAATGGGTTCTACCCGCGCAGGTTCGAATCCTGTCCTCAGCGAGTTTTTTTTTATCATTTTTTTTTAATAATATTTCTCAATGTTATATTTACAATTCATACTTGGCTGGTAAAAGCTAACAAAATTTATGTATAAATGCGTTATATCGTTTTTTTTGCTCGTCTTTCTTTATATTGTTTACATTTTTTTTATCACGAATTATTGAAATAATTATTTTTTTGTTATATTTATATGTAATATTCTACACATATGTTTCATTTTTCACACAAATTCATTTTTATTTAGCTTTTACTTAATATATTTAGAAGTTTTTTACTACTATTTTAGTTTCGATTGGACCACATTCACTGAAATCCATTTTCAAATGCACATATAAAAGACAAAGACGAAGTGATAACCTCCTCTTTTTTCAACATCGGTTAACAAATGAAAATACGGAATATTTTCATTATAATTTTTTTTCGATCGCAACAAAATACAAATAACGACAATATATACTTACAGTATAATATTAATTAATTATCAACTTAGAAACGTGTCAATACACGTGTAATGGACGGTGGATTGCTAATAAATTAATAACTCTGTAATTACGCGTGACAATAAACCATTTGTTTTTTTTTCTTAGGAAAAGACACTGAATTTTAAAAGCCTTTTGACGAATCGCCGATTATGTACTTCTTTTGCCTCTATTAACAGGAAATAACACAAACATACATAACTAAAAACAATAAAATAAAGAACTAAGAACTAAAAAAACTAAAAAATAAACTAAAAATTATTCGTACTCCCAAATAAGAAGTAAAGCCACAATTGTCGCTTTTACAGGCCAACTCTAATTTAATATTAAAATTAAATATTATCGATATTTTAGTAAAAATGTTTATATTAATATTATCTTTTGTAAACAACAGCTGACAGCAACGTTTACATTCGTTCCGGAAACAGTAAATTGTGGGAACCATACAAACAATACATAGCATGATACTATAATTGTTATAGTACTAATTACTTAAGTGAGTTGTAAATAAGTACCTAACTAAGATTTATTTATTTGTTTATGTTAGAAAAATCTATTAAGGATAATTAAAAACAGGTTGGATCCACTCGAAGGTATGGGTTTTGCAATTCCTTGCTCTAGTTTCACAAAGTGCGGTGTTAAATTCCGCCTCGTCACATGCATACGCGATCGGAAAGGGGGATCGGAGTGTATTGACACTACGTTCTTTATGTGAGATAAAGCGTGAAGCTAAAGAAAAATCTAAAGATATCCTTTGCCTCTCCTGCTAAGTGCGAGATTGCGAATTAACAAAAGAACTAGGAACTGTACAAATACTCAAATATTACATTTTTGTCTTAATTTACATTAAATCGTTGTCTTATTAACTGGGAAGTGTAACAAAATAGGTTTTTTCTTAATTCTAATTGACGTTTTTTACTAACAAGTAGTTTACAAACGACGTAAAATAAAATTAAACTCCTGTATTTTTTGCTATTAAATATGTGTTAAAACGATTCATTAAAATGTTAATTAGGATTATTATGTCTATGAGTCATTTATATAACGATCGTTAAAATAGTTTAAATCTTATTAAATTATGATTGTAATCATATAAAAACAATATATTTTAACATAATCTAGCCACTGTATCTTAAGTATACGTTGTAATTAAGAATTAGATTACAGTAATATTTATGTATAAATAATGAGATAGGGTGGTCGTGGCATAGGGACATGCGACTGTAAACGTGATTACTGTGGGTTCATTTCCCACTCTGGGGAATAAAATATTTAATATTTACATTTTCTCGCTCAATTTACAATCCATCGAGAATTTGACGGAAAGTAGGAAACAGAAGTGTTTTCATGGTGAGCAAAGCATCTTAGCACAAGGTTCCCAGGTTCCCTCTGTCTACTACTTCCCTGCTATGTGATCCTGTAAATATTTAACACAAAAGTTAACAGAGCGTGTCATTAAGCAGTTGGTAATTATAAACAATTGTACGTGTGACCGTTGTGAATCATTCCTTGCTAGTGAGTCGGCAGTCGGCAACGTGACTGTAATGCAAGTAACACTTGTCACCAGCATTTGATATATTTGTATCTATATATATCCAAAATAGTCTTCCGTGGTTGAGTGACTGACAGAGAACACACAGACGAAACTAAAAAAAACAGTTTTACGCTGTATCCCACACACTGCAGGGTAGGCAGAGGAAACCTAGGCGACAGACGATACTACTGGACTATAAAGATTTTTTTGTAACTTCTCAGTGTATCCTGCTCATTGCAGGGCAGAAGGAACCTGGAAACATAGTGTAAAGACACTCTGTTCCCATTTAAACACTCCTGTTCCCCAATTTCTACTGAATTCAACATGTTGGGTGGAAAATTTTGGATTTTACATCTTACTGTTCAAGCCAGTCAAGTTTCTAGCATCGACTAGAATAATGTATGTGTAAAGATAATATTTGTTATATCATCAAAAATTATTTTAAATTTGTATTTGAACAAAACAGTCCTAAAATAAATGTCTAAACTAAGTCTAAATACTGTTAAACAAATAAATTCGTTCTTAGATCACAAAGACAGAGAATTAGGCCGTATGCGATATATCATGGGCCGCGACCTTCGGTGGCACGAATATGGAATTTATAAGTAGCCTAAATTACGTTTAGGTTTTCCCTATTACATAAACCGTATTATGATGTATTTATATATATTCCAATAAAATTAGGTTAAGGCGCGGCGTTTGGTTCCGCCAGTTAAAAGAAAAGTGAATAACTAAGTGACTTAAGATAAAATTTTAACCTTATCCTGGTGTAGGCAAAGAAAACTTATACATAATAATATAAATACTTTTGAAAATAAAACTTCTTGGTTGACAAAATTCATTAGATTCGAATCGGATTCAAGGGAAATTAATTATTTTCATTTCGTCGTTCTGGTCAGAAGACCAAACGCCATTGAGTTCCGTCAATCAACACGCAATATCTCGAAAATTGGGCGGAGCGACGAGATGGTCTAACACTGGTCTGTCTAACACTAGATTAGATAATACGTAGGTTCCCCCTGCTTCCCCTATTATTTATGTGTATACTTATAGAAAATCGAATTTTCACTCGCGAAATAACCATTCATTGTTTGTTTTTGATGCTTAGAAAATCCTCTGAAAAAGGCTTACAATAAAAGTTGTAACAACTGTACAAAAAATTCCATTTAGAATACAATGTAAAAGGATTTCATAGGCGCGGCTTCAAATTCAGATTCATCCATATTTTTTTACGAATATGCAGTAAAGAGCTTCTCGGGGCTATAAAGCTAAGTTTCCTAAATAATATAACAATAAGGAGGGGGCTTTATTGTCTCTTTACAAGAGAACTCTTACGTTTATTCAAACGATTCATAGAGGGTACTTTCTAACCATAATATCGCGCATACTTATTCTATTTACGTACATTATGTATGTAAAAAACATAATACTTTTTTTGTCCTTCTACCTTTCAAAGTTTTTTCTTAGTAAGCGAGGAAAATTGAATTTTTGCGCGAGTGAGCCTGTTTTGTCTAATAAGACCACAGAAATATACTGGTGTAAGTTCGATTTCCATTCGATTAAATGAATCATTTTAATTTCCGTAAGGACATCTGATAACAAAAGAAGGTAAATTGGTTGTCACCATTTAATTCACAATGTCTCGAAAATAGGGCGATGCTCGAGAAACGGTGTCCTCTACTAAATAAAAAATATATGATATCTATAATATCCATAATTTCAAGCTACGCTTATATCATAATAGACATCCCTCTCTTCTAGGTTATTCTATAAATAATTAAAACATTTATTTTTACACTACGTAACTAGTTGAATTCCTTATGGTTTTTGAAAATTAATTATACGTTTTTCTTGAACTTTTCTGAATGGAAACACCTTTTTTTTTTTCAAATTAGTTCAATGTTTGAGTGGAACTGGTGTGGTCTAATAATAGTGGAGGGAAGTGTTTGGTTTTAATATTTAAAATAAACGTAAAAAGATTAAAAGCAGAATTGATACTCTGTAACATGGTCGACAAAAGACCATTATTTGTTTTATTTAAAAGTGGACATTTTGTATTTAAAATGACTTAAAAATATGGAGTCTAGGGCGTTCCTAAAAAAGGAAATTTTAAATTATGGTTATTATAATTTTATGTTAATATTATAAATATGCACATTCCAAAGACATAAAAATATTATTAATAATTGATAAAAAGCGCGGCGTTGAGTTCAGGCACTCAAAACGCAATACCTCCAGAATTTGGCGAAAGTGGTGAACGGAAACGTCTTAATGGGAACGGAGTGCCATAACATTCCCAGGTTCCCTCTGCCTAGCCTACTTTGTACGGGGTACAGCAAGAATTTAAAAAAACGCTGTAATATGTTTTAGCATAAAGCTCCAAAGCCGCACTGTGGCTGATGAGGTAAATCCGTAATGGAAAATCTATTTACTTGCGGTTTCCTTTGGTCGATCTTCTCTTCCAATGTTTCAGTATAATGGATGTCATTTACTAAAGTATCCTTTTTATCTGATAGCTAATATCTGTAACAGTTTTTTTCATTGTCTTGAAATTACATTATTTGTACGTTGGTTTCTTGAGTTTCTACTGAATAGTCAATCCGTTTGGTTTTTTTATAGAATTATTACATTGAAATAAAAAATATAAATTTAAGGGTTATTCCACGTATAGGAAAGAAAACAAAAATATTACTAGTCTATGGTAGTTTCTAATAAAATATTGTATTAATATTATAAACTAGCCTCCCCTAATCTCAATTACTTTCGTGTTCTATTAACACTATTATTTTAAACACTATATCCATGCCTCGAAAACTAAAGTTTGAGCTAGCTATTGAATTCAATAAAATAATTATTATGTACCAAAATTACTACTAAATTAGTTCCTGTAAACAAAAAAGTTTCATATAAAATAACCTAAATGTTTTTGATGCGGGATACGATTCTCCTTTTTTAGTTTAAAGTTTAAACCTATAAAAAAAAGAAAAAGTGCCACAAATTCTCCCTTTTTTTATAAAAAGCGACATTTGAACAGTAATTAAAAATCTGTGTAAAATAGCACACAGCCGTGCAAATGTATGATTTTTTTAACATAACCTTTAGGAGGCAGCCAATTAGCACGCTTTAAAGTGTCGCGATTAAGGCTCTAAGGTAGAGGAGTTTCAATGGAACTCAATGTTAGCGATTCACGACTTACTAAGTAAAATCACCTTCTAACCTGATTATTATTATACTAGCTTTTACCTGTGGCTTCGTTCGCGTGGCAAGATGGAAATAATTAAGAGTTGTGTTTGACATATTCTAAGTGCCCCAGGTAACTGAGAAATGGATATTCCATTAACCAACACAAAAATATTTTTTCAATTCGAACCTAGGTAGTTGAGGCCAGTCGCGGCATAAGGGCACAAGCGTGTGATTGTAATCGGGATAGGTTGTGGGTTCGATTCCCACTCGAAATATTTAATATTTTCATATCTTCTGCAGATTTGAGTTCCGCGGTAATACTTAATATCTCGAAAGTTGGGGCGTGGGGAACTGAATGTCTTAACACTAAATTCCCATTGTCTGCTATTCCTGATTCGAACCCGCTCTCCTAAACGTCTATGCATTACACTACTAGGTTATTTATAGTTCGTCGTAATAAACCCATATTGCATATAAAGAGTCCACATTGAATACGTAACTTGTATCGATCTAAGCTCCCATTTCTACTCTAACGTTTCTTGTAGGACAAAGGATTGAGAGGTCCATTATACTTCTGTAGTCTCTATACGACTGTGATGTAGGTCTGTCGTAAGAGAAATATGTGGAACTTTTAGTCAAGCAATGGGTAAAGAGCTTATATTGAAAATTCTTTGTTTTTAATATTAAAAATATAAGTTTGTATATTTTGTGATAGCTAGCATGTAGACAATGTGCGGCGTTGAGTTGCGCATGACTAAAATTTGACGGTGCGCGGGTAATGGAGTGTCTTGACACTTAGCTTTATAGTGTTAGTATACATCGTTTTAATTATATGTGTGTAATATATTTAGTGTTATATAGGCCCAACATGGATATTCAATATTATTCATGGGTATCAAATAAACCAAAAATCAATAAAGCTCAATTTACCATAAAGCATAGAAAACGAATCCACAAAAGTCACGCCTTCAAATCCAAAATTTCACGCAACTTACACGGTGTTTGTTCAAAGTTATTATAAAAAAATGTAATATTCATAAAATATGAGCATTCAAAACCTGTGTTATTATTGTCTCGTAACATAATTTACATAGCGAGACGAATTAACAATAGCATATGTAAATAAAGGCAGTTTAAACAAGGCTACGATTATGTACGTAGTATTAATGTACCACAACTCACGAGTATGTTTATATTAATTATACGTAATGAAAACGCAAATTGTATATCGAGTTAAGAACGCCCATAATCATTTTATTATGTAAAAAATTGCAATTATTTTTACTGAGGAATGATAGAAGAAAAATTATTTAAAAAACATATAAAAAACTGTTATACGTTTTCTAAATATTTTTTCTCTAAATAACGGAAAAGAACATCACTGTATGCTCTCTTTTAATTTTAAAGAAAAAAAAAATAATAACACTAGTACAGTACGATCGATGAGTATTGGCTACCCTGAAATTATCTATAAATGGCTACACATATTTGATTTTACAATTTTTCTTACTTTAAATTATTTTCTTCTCGTGTTACCCAAAAGTTCATAAAGTTTAAATTCAGCGCGGCCACAACTCACTACCCCTTCTATATTGTACAAGTCGACTCAGAGATGATTTCGGCAATTAGTTCACTGTACAAGGTCAGTGTAAGCAAGTGTGACACTTCCACGCGGCGCGACGCGGCAACGGTGGCCGCGGTCGTCTGTACTCTCTATACTGCCAGTATAATGTATCTATATATACATACTAGCGGACGCGCGCAGCTTCGCTTACGTATTTAGGGGTGAATTCTAATAAACCATGAAACATGTGTTCAATGAAATATTTTTAAGAGTCTAAATTTCAAATTTTATAAAAATCGGTGGTGTTTTAAAGATTTTTCCAAAAAAACTTTCAATCCCTTATTTGCACCCTTAGGGGGTGAATTCTAGAAAACCATGAAACACATGTTTAATTAAATATTTTTAAGAATCTAAATTTCAAATTTTATAAAAATCGGTGGCGATTTAAGAATTTTTCCATACAAACTTTCAACCCCTTATTTGCACCCTTATGGAAAGAATTCTAGAAAACCATGAAACACGTGTTCAATTAAATACTTTTAAGAGTCTGAATTTCAAATTTTATAAGAATCGGTGCCGATTTAATTTTTTTTCCATACTAACTTCCAACCCCTAATTCGCCCCTAGGGTTAAAATTTTTCAAAATCCCTTCTTAGTGGATGTCCAGATTACGAAAGTAAACATCTGTCCAAATTTCACGTTTCTACCATGAGCGGTTACGGCTGTGCGTGCGTCTTACCTCAGTCAGTGAGGACAAGTCCTTTTATATATATAGATATAGGTTTGTATGTATGTATAGTCGGGAAACGTTAAAGTAAAATATGCTATCAATTTGTGTTTTATTTAATGTATGTATTTGGCTTGTTCATCTTTTTGTGTGGAATAATGTACTGTACGCTTAAGCCCTTAAATAAGCAATGACTTGTAAATTGTGACTAAGAATTATTATAAAATTAAGAAAATAATTTTATAAAAAGTGCAAGATTAATAGTGTCTTAAAACTATAATTTCTCTCTGCCAACTCTGCCATATAATGAGAATCAGCAGAGTTCAGACATCTCAGAGCCAACAGCATCATCAGCTTCTTATTGCTTTAATTAGCCATAAAAAATGTAGGTTAATTAATTAATACGGTAATTGTATTATAAAGAGGAATTTTAGACTAATTGGTCATTTATAAGTCAAAAGTCAGTTGCAGTGTGACGTCACCAGACGTAAGTTAATCGCTTCGTACACGCAATACGTTACGTGGAGTTTAGTATTGACGTTTTGTTAGCTGTGCGAGCGTGTGGCTTTACGTTTTATCCCGCAATTAGCAGGATAGGCAGAGATGACTTGGTTCTGAGTAAGGGACTCTGTTCTGAATTTTGCACCTTAGGTAGCGTTTCCTCCTAATTGCCTTGTACAGTGAACAGATTCTGGCAAAGAAAATAATTTTGAGTCCCTTGAATCCCTGCGACGGGAAGGGAACCTAGAGTCAAGACACTCCACTCCTACTAAGACACTTCTGTTCGCCACTTTCCGCCGAATTCTGGAGGCATTGCGCTTCGAGTGAGTATATTAAAAATTGCATTTCTTCCACTGGGAATCGAACCCACAATCTGTGTAATCCTGCGGCACGACTGATCTCAACATGGTAGGTTACATCGAAACGATTAACTTAATTTAATAGAAGCCTTCTTCCATAAAAGGAAACAAAAAAAAATTCAAAGCCAACGAATTGTCCCAGAATTTAGTGCGTTCAACCAAAACAAACTCATTAACTTTATTAGTATAATTATTATGTAGACGACTGTTGTTCCTTGCAACTGTGTGTATTAATTTTCCTAGATCGAGCCAGATTCGAACTCACTACCATCGCGTTCTATCAATAAACTATATCTCTCTCTCTCTCTCTCTTACATATATACAAATAACATAACATATTCTTGATATCATACATCGAAAGAACTAACAACCGTCAAAGAACATCACAGTGTAACAATAACCTAGTTTTTTTTAATAGAGAAAAAAAAAATAAAGCTTTCTTTTTAAAAATAAAAATGGTATTAAAACTAGAGTCGATAAGTAATTGGAAGCATCTCGTCATATTACGTGTTCATTTCGGTGCGATTAGATCGACAAGTAGGTCAGTGAGCACGGCTTCGATGCCCAGGTGAAAAAGCTGTGTACTATTTTTATTATTTATTTTATGCATATTTTGCATTAGACCGTTTTCATTCATACATTGTTATCTGTTAATGAAAATCCCATCTCAAGATCGATCTCAGAGTTGATAGCGATTTGTAAATTTAGGTGTTTACATGATGGCTGTGAGTCCGATTTGATACTCTAGGAAATACTATGTACTAGTAATGTCTTTGAACTTCCGCTATGCAAACTCTGGCTCCATCATCAGACCAGCTCGATGATACCTTAATACTGTATTGTCACCTAATCTACGTGTAACTGCCAAGTATCTCGCCGTAATACAATTATAACAAGTGGGCTAAATTCAGACAGAAAGGTCACAACCCTAGATCTCTCCTTATCTCTATTCGCGGTAGATGCGTTAAGCTTCACGCTGTATCCCGCACACAGCAGGGTCAGCAGAGGGAACCTTGCGTTAAGACGGGAGTGTTCCAAAAAGGAAATACACATAAAATAATCTCGGCTTAGTAACAAAAAGTGGATTGGTCTCGTCCGCACCTTGAACTACAAACAATATCTAGGCATTCAGGTCATATCTATGTACTAAATTATTTTTTAAAAAGCTCCAAAGCTACAAAAAACTAACCTATACAGCCTACTTAGAGTGAGCGGTACATTTTTTATAAGTACAATAGTTACTGCTCTCAAATACTTTCTAAAGAACTAGAAATTATATTTGTAAGTCAAATCTAAATCTCATAGTGTTCTAGTTTTTTGTAATAGCTATAGCTTTTGAGTCGTTAGATTTTTTGGAGAACTAAGCTTGGTAATCTTTATTTATTTATTTTTTGTTGTAATTTTAAAAACGACAAATATTTTTGACTGTTCTAATAAAGAAATTTAGATTAAAGTGTTAGCTTTTTGCGATTGTTAGTGGATTACTATTCGGGAGTGTTTATATTCAAAATATAGACATTTACCACTTTTTCTAGACATAGTGCAGATTACAGTTTTACCAGTCCACATGCAATGTTTCTAAAGGGTTGTAAGAACGAAAGCCTACCCCAATAAAAAAAGAAGATTAATAAAGATAATAAATAAATTTCATTTATAACATATAGCATAACATTGCTTCATATGAGTCACTAGAGCACTTAAAACGGGGTCACAAAACAAATAATAGTCAGTTAATGACACGTTGTTTTGACAATCGATTGGTTACAGACAGAAGGTCTCTACGCTCCGCCGCTCGCGGTGAGGAAGCTTGTGTACTTGTATATTACGCTATATGTGTACATATATGTTGTGTGGAACTGGAAGTAGTTGTCTGGCTGTAGCCACAATGGTCATGGGTTCGATCCCCGGAGTAATGATTATATTTGAATTATTGTTATTTCTTTGATCCTCAATTTCGCTACTAAACACGAAATGTCTCAAAAAATTTAAAGGAAATGAAGTGTCTTAACACTGCATTCCCTAACTTATCTGCACTTCCCATGAAAATGTTATGACATAATACATCACTAATATTTTAATGAAAAGAATTAATAAAAAAACAATAGCATGGACGACAAAAATCCAAAGAGCATTATAAGTAAAACACCAATAAATTATATATTTTTGGCATAATACTCATATCAAAGAACCCTTAGACTTCGACTTCTTCCTTGTGAAGAAGACCTTCTTCCTTGACACGTGACACTAACCGCTTGACCGTTTGACCGCAGCTACAATGGAAATAGCATCGAAACGATTAATGTCATATAATATAGCCTTATATCGTTCCTCAATAAATAAACTATCTAACATAAGGCTTTTTTTAATTCGAACCAGTACTTCCTGAGATAAGCGCGCTCAACCAAACAAACTCTTAAGCATGATAACATTAGTAAATAATTAAAAATTAAGCTTAAATTATTATTAATCATAGCTATATAGCTACATTGGTAAGAGACTACATACAGGCTACGGCAACGGTGTCACGGTGACTCACCGCCGTGACTCACGTGTCTAACGGACGGCGGACGTCAAGCGAACAGTACACATAATAATCCTAAGGGTTTGTGCAAACATCTTGACGGTACGGTATTTTTTATATATATGTATACATATATAGGTGTATGTATGTTTGTCCTATAGTGCATTTTAGAGGTAAGAAAGTTTTAAATGAAAAGTAGTCAGGCTCTGTTCCGCATATAGTAGGGATCCAAGAAACTCTGTTCCGTTACCCATTTTACGTCGTATTCTAGAGGCATTGTGTGTTGGGTAACGGAACCCACTCGTCACCTGATCGAAGAATAAAAATTAAGAATTATTAGTAATCGAACCTACAACCATTCAACTCACAATAACTTCGCGGAACGTAAAAACATAAAATAACAAAACGTCGTCCAAACGTACGTCGAAATTATAATTAGACACTAAACGATCAATTTATTGTTATTTTTTCACGTACGTTGTAACCTTTTTATTTTATTTTTTTCAACAATAAGGAATATGTATACAAATAAATATATACGTATATAATACAAATATATCATGTGATGGGAGACCGGCGCGACGTGCCTACCGATGGTCTTTCACGGTCGCGCGTAAGGCCGACCGGTGCAGATGCGCGTGGTAAGTTTCCTTATCATTTGTTTACATTATATAGTGGCAATTTTTGATGAAATGGGGTAGTGGGTTCGTTTTCTTAGAGCTGTACGCAGTATCCCTAAGGGAGTAGCCAGAGAGAATGGAGCACCAAACTCTAGGGTCTTGTCTTACCTCTTTCGCGTCATCCACTGTCATCTACCTCTTCTTGCAGTCCTGCCTGGGAGATCCTCAAACTTTTTATATGCCCTTACTAGCAATATCTTGGATACTGAGATTTCATCTCTCTTTAACAATATATGAATTGTAAATCAACTTTCAAATGAGTTTCTAATCTGTACTATAATAAAACAGTAAAAGAATTGTGTCTGTGCATTGAACACATTTATGAAAAAAGGTAAAAGGATGTATCACTAACAAAATATGAATCTAAGATTTTAAAGTTTTAAAAATAGCTTTAATTGATAGTAAGTCCTTCCCGTCTTTTAGCCAGAAGAAAAGACATTTAAGAAGAAGCCGTCCTTTCCTAATAGGAGAAGGAATCAAAAAAATCATTTCACAAGAATTCAATGTGGAACTTCTCATGTGCATTATTAAAACTCCACTGAATCACGACGATAAATAGAATTACATCACGACAAAGTATCATCATCAGAACTTTACATTGTTACATTAATATTCCATTACTAAAAACTTTCAAAGATTTTTAATGCACTGTAATTTTAGCTTTATGCAGCTTAAATTATCTTTAATCCCGCAGTCCGGCAATTATCCCGCAATTAACCCGCAGCTTCAAAATAGAAAAAAATTAAATATGACATACATGACACACTGTAGATACAGAAGTGAAATAATTAATAATTATTATTGGAACCAGTCGTAGTTCCTGAGATTAGAGCTTTCAATTAAGCGAACTTTCGTATGCACATATACAAAGAAGTAACACATAACACCTTGACCGTGGCTCGTAGCTTCTGTTAAGACGTCGTTATGACTAATAATATATAAATATATATTATGTTATAATACATAATTTCCTTGTTATGTTAGTTATAATATATAAGAGCTGACTGATACGCTGGGCAACTGCGAGAACTGGTTAAAATTAATAATATAGATACAACAAGCCAACAGATATCTTTTAAATAGAGTAAAAAAACAAGCTACGTCTTGTAGTGCTGAGACAGTCCATTCTCCATCATTGCCCAATTTTCCTCAGACCGAAGATACATATCGTTCCCCACAGTGGGAATCGAATCGACACCCGTCGCGTTTACAATCAGCCACTATGCAACTGCACCACACAGCCTTATATTCATAATATGTTTATGGTGAACTAAATGTTATATAGAATATATTGGTACTATATGTATATGTAATTTATATAAGTATCTTATATTGACCAAATGGGGATTGAATTCACAACTACCACACTTACACAGATAGCCATGTAAACCACAATGGTGTCTCTTATATTAATAGAATCACTCAAAAGGGAAATGATTATAATTGGTTTTAACATTTACAAAAATACAATATGTTCAATGACCGGCGCGGTTGACGCGAGCCAGGGCCGGCCTTAAGGTCGCCTGTCTCGAATGATCGCTTCAAGTTTTCTTTATTTAGGCGATATGCGTCTCATCATGTTGTTGTTTTACGTATTTCTCTTTCACGTTGTTTAAATAGGAAGAAATTGAAATCAAGGGGGTAGAAAACCTAGTGTTAAAACACTCCATTTGCTTTTTCTTGCCAGAGCAGAAAAATGAGAATAATTTCGATCAGCATCAACTTACGTATGTCTTGTGTACCATATGGAATGCCTAATAATTTACATATTTGTCATCTAACTAATATAAAACATTTACATACTAATAAATGGGAAAATCCACAACAACTGTTTGTGGTTTATTAGTTGAGTGCGAAAACGAGATACTCTGCGGTTTTGGTTTTCTTTTGGAAACTAACAATAAGCACATAAATTTTTCAACAATATAATAAAGGATATTAAATTAATGAAAATTATACTGTATTGTTTTTTTTTGTAATAAAAATTGAAAATATATCTAAGTCATAAAAATAATAAGGTAATCTTAAATCCTAATCTTTTACTTACAAGATATAAACATGCAAATATTTACTATATAAAAAAAACAAGTGGACCCGAACGCGGCTACGCCCGCTTGAACTATACGAATATTTATTAAATATATTTATGAAATTATTTTCAATTTTCAATAGAGAGATGCGTTAAGCAAGCTCATTTTGGGTGACGTTTTCTAACAACAAGCAAATCGTTGTTTAGCAACGGTTGTTATTAACATGGCGAAATAAATTGCATGTCAAATTAATAAATATTTTAAAATATTGGTATATATCGAAAATATTACAAATATGAGAAAAATAAGTATCCTATGTTCATCCCGAGATCGTCAAGTATATATATGAGGACAATTAAATTAGCGGTTTTGGCCTGATTGCGTAAAAGACAGACAGACAGACAGACAGAGTTACTTTCGAATTTATAATATAGGTATGGATAAGAAACCAACACTACCACCTAACTGTAGGCTTACAAAAGAATCAAAATGTAACTTCTCTAATTATTTATGTATGACTTTTAACACTGTATTTGTATTAACGCATGTGCGTCTGTCATGCGCAGGCGCATACAAAGCCGAGAATTACTCATTCACATCACGCTCCCAAGGAAAGTGGAGAACTTCACGATTTGCTACCAAGTTTCTGTTTAAATCTAAACTCTATTTTTATAGTATAAGCGTCAAAATTGAGTAAACCAAAAGAGCTATATTTAGACGTGGTCATTAATAAGCGTGGTGGGTAATCAGCTGTTCGTCACTATCCCACACATATTGTATTAGCATTTTTTAAATGATTATCGTTTTTTATTTAATTAGACTATGTGTTGTTTTAAAGATAATTAATATGAAACTTCTTTAAAATTTAGGCGGTATGTGGAACGGAGTGTAAATTACTAGGTCCAACAAGGATGTTGGACATGTAGGAGGGTAGGCAGAGGACTCCAGACCTTGCTACAAATGTTATGAGAGAGAGAGAGAGAGAGGCAGCTTTTGTAATTATCGTTATTATCCTTGTGATAAGAACGTGTTTGAATATTTGCATACAGTAGGCATGATAATGTAAATTCAAAATCCATTTCTAAAAATGTAGAAACCAGAATTCTTTAATAAATTACTCTCCCTTTACCAAACAAATTATGGGAGACATTTTTAACATTTTTAAAATATTATTAACCATTTCCACAAAAAAATATGAACAGTTTCCATTTTCTAACACAGCAAATATGGGAAATGTATGAAATTTACCAAAAAAAAAACTAAAAAACTTTAGTAACAAGCATTTGCCAATTCAAATTTCAAGTGAAGTTTTGGTAGTTTCAAACACAAAATGAAGCTGGAACAAGGGTATCGTCAGATCTCGGCGTGGCGAGATTATAATGTAATTGTCGCGTTGCCAAATGCGAGCGCACCGGGCATCAGATGTTGTGCAACGCCGCTACAGCACTTTCACTAATGTTTTCAGTATTAGATGGATGTATGAATTATACTTCTATACTAAGTTTGTTTGGTTTAGCACCCTAATCTCAGAAACTACTGGCTCGTATTGAAAAAGGTATATAATAACTTTTATTTCTTCTTCTTCTTCTATTTGAACACACGAGCGAAGCCGCTAGTGAAAAGTAGTTAATAATATAATGATAATGTTGACATATATGTATAACAAAATTACATGAAAGCATCTAAATTCTAATGAATCCTTTTTATTTTCTAAACTATAACAAAAATGCATAGAACATGACGTAAGTAATATTAGGAGATAAATATATATAGACAGAAAAATATTAGTAACTTTTATTATTGCTTTTTCTTTTTCCTTTTTTTCAGGTGGACAAAATTAATTAATTTTGTGTGCCAAATATATTTGGCTGAAACAAAAATCCAATCTAGTACCACCTAAGTGTATCCAGGGCCACTGAGCCACACGTGACACTGCAATTTGATAGTCATCTACATAATAAGTATTCTGTCTACTTTTATTTAACAACGTAACAGTACTTTTGCTTAGACGTGTACAATTTGGCAATTTCGAGTCAATGACCGATGCAATATTCATAATATTATGCATGTCAAAGAAAATTATAAATGTCGTTTTTAGTAGATTAAAAAAGTGATGTTTTAGTAGATTGTAGGGTGAACTAAGCTAGTCGGTACCCGTAATTTTTTTTGTGGCCCATTGAGAAACAAACTTAAAAGAACAATAGATTCAAGTTAATTCAATTAAAAATTAAATTTTTAAATGATTCTTAATGAAGCTAAAATAATAAAATCTCTTAAAAAATAAAATGTTAGTTTTCAGAAGATTATAGGGATGTTTCCCACTACCTTAGCTTTGAACAAATTTGTTTAATTATTCAGTGTAACTTTTTTGATTGTACAATTTCGGGGATGGACACGGACCACTCGGTCAATGGACGACAATCGTTTAAGTCCAAGTAGTTTCGTCTGTGCACTCACTCAATCGAACCCAACGACAGTCAGTCATCTCAAACCCAACGCCAGTCACAGGTCAAATTTTATATATTTTATTTATTAACAATTATTCTGCGAGGCCAGTCGTGGCGAAAGGGCACAAGAGTGTAACTGAAACGGGCTGCCCACTGTGGGTTCGACTCCCACTCGAGACAATGGAATATTTAATATTATCATATTCTCGCTCTAGTAACGAATGAAAACACGCAAAGCCTCTAGAATTCGGCGGAAAATTAGAAACGGGGTGTCTTAGCACTAGGTTCCCAGGTTTCCTCTGCCTGCCCTGCAATATTATAAATACAGCGAAACTTAAAAAAATTGCCAAGTGTAGCTTTAAGTAAATTCTTTGAATTTGTATATACATATATAGTAAGAAGTCCGATTTATTCCGCCACATACTCGTAGGTACACATATGCAAAGTAGTGAATTCTTACGCGTTGCTATGGGCGTCGGGTAGCGTAGTCTAATTCCAATTCCGCCGGCAGTGGACAAGCGCCGCTTGCGACATCCGCAACGCGGCTGTCGTGCATCGCATAGCCCGGGGGACGGTTGATTCAAGTTCGATTTTTATGTGTGAAATTTCTTAAATAATCTTCCTTTAATTGATAAATCTGTTATATTTTATTTAAAATGATAAAGAAATAATAAGATTATCTGACTTTAGACATAATGCTAATAGCTTCGATTTTCAATCAGAGTTAAATAATTGTAGATGATTCATTTTACATATTCATTTACTTAAGTACTTATTTATAGATAAAGATCGAAGCTTTAAAAATATATTTAGTCCAAACAATATATAACAAACAAGTGACAATAACCACAGCCAGTTCCTAGCCTATACAGACGTCGCTCGCCATTCAAAGTGCGCTCAAACAATTACCTTACGCAAGTACCTTGCTATTCCGCGAGTGCACTTCGAGACCCGTCAAAATATGCTTTAATTATATAAGCCTTTGACGCCATTGGCACAGTGAAGTATCTGGTTGTAAGATAGTTGTGGGTTCGATATCATTTACGGGATTTTTTTTTGAGTTTAGTTTGATGTCAAATTAAAGTTAAAAATTTATCTAGCGTACTGCCATATCACTATTTAAAATATAGTTGCAAAGATATCTTCAATTACTTAGATAATATAGATTATGTAAAGTTATTGGAGACTACAATAATAACAGCAATCATCATTTATTTAGAAATACTAAGAATATAAATATGATATGAACTAACTGATATGAATATCACTAATGAGTCTTATGATATAATCAATAAATTCTTCATCTACGACGATTACTTTTCATATTTTTTAAAATACTGGAAATTATAATAAAAAAAAAACAAAAAATATTACACAAAAAATGTAAGGCTATGTTCCTATACCAGGATAATATTAATAACATGGGCACCTATTCCTAAGACTACGTTCCCACTTTAACGTTGAATTCTTAAAGCATTTCGAGTAGAGTAGCGTAACTGAACGCCGCGTTTTGCCTCGTTACCAGAGCGAGGAAATTAAAATAAATTATTTCGCAGAATGGAAATCGAATCTACAACAATTGCGTTTACAGTCAACCTGTTTATCATGATTCACAAATGTTATTAAAAAAATAAGGAAAGGAAAAATATAAAAAAATACATTTATCATATTATATTAAAATAGTACCTGCTTTAAAATATTACAAATGTAAAAGATTAAATCTTGAAGTATTCGCTACATGACCACGCAGGATACACAAATATAGAGTGGAATTAATTAGGAAATCCTCACAAAGACGGCAGCGAAGGAATCTACCTAGCTGTGATTGTTCCTAGCCGTTGTGCTGGGAAAGACATACAGTTAATTTTTTTTATTCTCATCCATCTATATACACGAAAGGTAGTGGTAAAACACTAAGTTTTTTACTTGTCGCTTTAACTACTTGACTGTAACTACGATTGTTGTGGGTTCGATCCCTACACGAAGGAAAGATTATTTAATTGAAAATACATTTAATTTATTTTCGTTTCTACGTTATAGTAGAGGAAGCGCGGCGTTAAGTTTCGTTGCCATATATGCAATGTCATGTAAATTTTGTCAGAATGTCCTCTATTCTTATTCTGGTTTGCGTTAAGAAGATAGAAGCTGCTTAATTTTTATTAATATTTCCGCGAGTTGGAATAGAACCTACAGCCATCGCATTAAGCCAGCTAGTTTCAAAATGCACCTTGCGCGTAAATATATTTGATGCATATTTATAAGTGTTATTACCATACAATAATGGTTGCATCCTTCCTTACTTGGTGTTCAACGTCACGGGGTCTAGGGGGGCTGGTATTGCTATATATAGACATTCTGCGTAACGTCCAACAGACTAGTTATTCTTGGAACCAAGTCGGTTTATAAATTGACTAACTTTTACCTGCGGCTTCGTTGTATGACACAACGAAGCTGCAAGAAGATGGAAAATCTCATTTTTTCTTCATTTCGTAATAATATCAAGGAATCCTGTCTTAGTAGCACTATACATGATTGAGGAGTCCAGGGCACTTGCTAATTTAAGTTATATAAATGGTTAGGGAGTGGAGGGCACCCCCTAACCTATTTATGTGTCATATGTCATATAGATTATAAATCCAGGAGTTTGGCCTGTGCGTTGTCTGTCAGTCGCTCAGTAATACGGAAGTTTCATATATTATAGACTAGCGACCCCCTTGCGGCTTCGCCCGCTTTTACTACTGGATTATTCATATAATGTATGTTTGCAAAGCACTTAAGATAATGTGAAAATTAATTAAACTCTAATGCAACCCGCATTTTCGTAGTTTTAATAAGGATTTTCCAATTGTTTTACACAGCAAGGATTTTTTAGTAGGTACCGTAATTTTAAATCTGTGCTACTAATCTTTTCAAGTACTTATTAAAATATATTTAAATGACTATTTTTAGATAGTTAAATGACTATTTTTAAACGGAAGAAATTATAAACAAAAGCCTACCTACTAATAACTACTACAAAAAATATGAAACCAAATATATCGCGCTGAAATAATACATTTAACTCCAATTATCCAATACGTGCAAACGCATCTAAATCTTCGTTGCTATGCCTCTATAGCGGGCGGGTTTTTTTTTTCGAGTTTGTGGTTAATGCTGAAGAACCCTCTACCCATACAGAATACCCATTCTGTCCCTGATGAAAAGCAAGCACTACGTGGCTGCCTGTGAGGAAAATTAAATAGAATGCATTGGCCGGGAATCGAACCCGGGCTGCCCGCGTGGCAGGCGAGCATTCTACCACTGAACCACCGATGACTGCTCATGACGCGCTTGTATAAGCAAAACGTCGCGGGGCGCGTCTCGTAGCAAGGGTGTTTTGATATTGTAACAACTTCTAAAGTACTTATTAAAATGAAAAACAGCAAAAGACAGTTTTGATCTACATTAAATGGCCAACGTAACTAATATACTTATTTATATACTGAGAGTAAGGGATAAGTAAAACCTGAGTCGGCACAGCTGATGAGTCAACGGCGTGATGTGTCAACAATTAAATGCGTTTTTCTCTAAAACTATTCGCAATTTCGAAATAGTGTAAAAAGCAAATTTTATCTTTTTTTAACGTAGAAAATTAATAAAGTATTTTAAAGGATAAGGATTAATACCATTATGGAAAAATATCCCTCACAATAAAAAATATATTGAAATTACTATTTTTAGACAGAAATATGATCACTACACGTTATCCTTAAAAGATAAAAATATGCTCTCGCGGACTTTTTTGTAGATCTTATTAAGAGGAACAATACTCCAGTACATTATTTTCATGTAGTACTTACCACTAAAGCAGCGCATGCGCGAAAGTGTCTCAACGGGTTGGACTTTAGACACATTTATCGTATTTATGTTAATTTACATAATAATGTACAAATAATAAACTATATATAAACCTTCCCTGAGAAATACTCGACCTAATGGTGAAAACCGCATAAAGATCCGTTGGGTGGTTTAGAAGAAGAAGAGTTAGAAAGTTCAGACAGACACAAAAAGCGACTTTGTTTTATAAGATATAGGATAGGATAGGATAGGATGTACCCCAATCAGTGGTCTTAAAGGAAGTTGTTAATATTATGTTTTTTGGTTTTTTGTATGCAAAAACTTGAGTCACATTAATGGCTAAAAAAGTGACCTTTTATTTTTTTTAACGAAATATAAATTTTATATTATAATTTTAAATATATATATTTTATAATAATTAACTTTAATCTTTAGACAATAAATTTTAAAAAGTATAAAGCTGGGTTAACTGGGCTTGGCTCGTTTTTCGCTGAATTATCGAGACTTCATTCTAGTTTAGTGGCAGAGCTCAATGCTCGTTACCAGAGCGAATTTAAAATATTTCATCCCCTTCAATAGGAACCGAACCCATAACCATCAGCCTCGTAAACAATTAATATTACATGTAGTGTTGTATTACAGTAGTGTCAAATTAAGTCTATTTAACTTCCTTTAAAGTATAATACAAACAACGGTCGGAGATTTAATAATAACAAAATTCAAGGAAATTACGATTAATAGTTTAAAATTTTACCGTAATGGTGGATAATGACTCAGTGAATACATGTAATAAATTTTGCCTTATATAAAATGTTCGTTGATGATATTGTCACTGAATTGATTAAAAAATGCGTTTACCTATATCACTAAATGCCTTCATGCTGTACAGGATACAGTACATGGCAAGGATAGGCAGAGAGGGAACCTTAAAACCTAGTGTTAAAACACTCGGTCCACGCTTCTGTTCCTAGTTTCCGCCGAATCCTGGATTCTTTGCCTCGTTACCAGAGCTGATCTGACCACGCGGGCGAAGCCGCAGATAAAAGCTACTTATAATATAAATTGCCGACATTGTAGTTAAAGTTACTCATGCCTAAATCCAGACTATACATAAAGTCCTTGGATTTTAATTCTGTTAGGGAAATTGGATATTGAAAATTTACATATTATTATTTATCTTTTTTATTAGTAAAGATTGACTGCCTCGCAAATTACAAAAAAAGCTTAACTATAAATAAATAATCGCAAAAAACGATAAAGCAAATACTTTAAAGTCAATATCACATTATTTTCGTCTCTAGCGGTCAAAGATCATTACGTCACTTATTAGAATTCATACTGATGCGCCGGCGCAGCCTTATCTACAATGTAATGGAAAATTATAATATTTTTATTTTTTTCTCAGTTTTACGCTGTATCCCACATATAGCGAAGTAGACTGAGAGAACCTTATGTCCAAACTCTACGTTACTCACTTTCCGCCCGAAAACCTCAATTAGAAATTAAGCCTGCTTGATTAAGACATTGACACTTCATCACTTGGCCTCAGCACGCAATATTCTTAATAGACCAAAAATTAAAGGACACTAGAATTTTAAGAATTTAATTTCCTATCCCATATTATACAAGAATGCTAAGTGGATTGTGGTGCAGTGGAATAGCGTCCAACTGTAAACGCATGGTAGTGGGTTTGGTACCCACACGTGGGAATGAGTACTTTGAATTTATTTTCATTTCAATTCTCTGGTTGACCAAGTATGCGTGGGGAATGGAGTGTATTAACACTAGGTTCCTTCTGCCTATACTGCTGGGTTTAAAAAAATGTGAAGTCGTTTTTTTTTAATGGAAAAAATATGAAAAATAAGAAATATTTATTTATGAAATATCTAAAATAAATATACTTAAGTGCAAGTAATCGTATACGTAATACATATTTTCAATTACGACCAATAACGTATATAATATTATTTATTTATTATATGAATATTAGTATTTAATACTTACTAATATTTTATTTTTATACATACTATGTATCAAGCCACTATCAACTCTTAACACTACAATCTAGATTTTTTTTACTAATAATTTAACGATATAATAATAAAATCGATGTAATATTCAATGACATCTAAAAAATATGTATACGCATATTGTTCAAATAAAATATTCCAAGAAATAAGATTCTAGTGTCATTTTCATCGATTTGCAGAACGAACCTGTCATTGGAGACCACGGCGACGAGTCCACTATGACAACAATGCCGACAGCTTCATTCATAATTAAATATTATTATTATATACAACTGCTCTATACAGAAAACGGAAGTAAAACATACAAAATATATTTGTACTTTTAAAAATATATATATATTTTTAGGGGGAACCTTCATATATATACAAATGATACCACCAATTGATTCAACGATTCACCAATAATTCCAAACTTTTTATACCAACACACTCGCACGACACAAAAAAAAAACAATAAAAAATCGCTAAAACAAACATAAAAATAATAAATAAAAAAAATCTTAATAAAAAGCTGGATGGGTAGGTAAATTATAAAATGAATTAAACTTACCTTAACAAACACGAATAACAACTTTGACAAAACAGCACGTTATGGCTTGACACTGTGTCTCGAGCGTGGCCTGTGGCGTGTGGCGTGTGGCTGACACGTGTGGCTTGATCACGTATTTCTATATAACGTATACAGGCTCAAGGTGTTGCCATAGCGTGCGGCCGCGTTGGGAGCCGGGGCGCGAGTGTCTCTTCGGTCTCGGACCTCGGTACTACGCTGTACGGAGCTGGCTTCGCTGCGCGCGCGTTAACGGCCTTCCATGCAGCGACCTGCATTCTGCGGTGATTTGCGATCATCGCCAGGTCATCGACACTTACCTAATTTCTAATTAATTTTTGTATTTATTTTGTATGTCTATATGTACATACGTATGTATGAGAAAAAATGTTTAGTTGTTTTTTTACTAAATGTCTTTTATAGCAATTGCTTTTGGATAATGATAAAATTGTTTAGTCATTAAATAAATATGCTATTAGTTAAAAAATAATAGGTAAAATAATACAATGTGAAAAATGTTGAATTTACATAAAATATTTGAATGTAAGCTATTTTTGTTTTGTAACTTTTAAAGTATTGTATAAGTCTATTATATACCGGTAAATAAATATATAGGACCGTCGTGGCGTTTTGCTGCACCGTTGAATATATAAAAAACAACTAAAATGGAAAAGTAATGGGTAAAATGTATCAGACATTAAAAAGTTTTTAAATTTAGATATAAAAAATCTTATATTTAATATTTCATTCAATCATTTCATTAATATCAAAACAGAGACACTTAGATCTCTTAATGTTTATCATGAGTGTGTTCTTACCTTAATAATTAATATTAGTAGTGACAAAAAATATTAAAAAAATAAAATAAAAAAAGTATTTGTTTGCTGGAACGTTTGCACTTTTCTGCACTACTTATACTAATTTATATAGAAACAAGAACTTACCTGTAATTTCTGCACTTATTAAAAAAAACCTATATGTTCGTCTAAACATACTTACCATACATTACACAAGTATTATTTATTATAGGTTTATATGTTTTCCTTGAAGAATATTTGCAGTAATAATCGATTTCTGAGAAAAATCATAGATATCAATACGACTAGACGGTGCTGAAATACCAGTGAGGTTGCTAGGAAACAGATTTTCCTATCTTTCTTTGAATAGTAATCACAAATTGTAAATATTTGTAAAATGTATTTTTGAGGCCGGCGTCGCGTGCGACTGTAAGTGCGACCGATTGTGAGTTCGATTCCTACTAAAAGAAATTAAATGTTTAATATTTTCATTTTCTTATTTTTATAACGAGATAAAGCCCGATGTTGAATTCTGCCACTCAAACCACAATGTCTCCATAATTCGACGGAAAGTAAAGAACGGAGTATCTTAACATTAACTTCCCAGGTTCTCCCTACCTTCTTCTTCTATGTGCGGGATAATGCATTGAAATGTTGTTTAAAGTTCTTATGCTTACTGAAATCTTATTTTCATAATAGCTAAGTATTTAAATATTAACAAATTTTAAGTCCCTAAAGCATCTTTAGTGGTATAGAGAACTTCTTAACAAAAAACTAGTATACCCACACAAAATTATTTCTGATATAAATTTTTAATATTACTAAAATATACTACAAGTTTACTAAAAACTACAAACGAGTTTACTAAAAAAAATGCAACTATTGTGCTAACTTTGCTCACGTTCATGAATTTCGAATTTAAAAAAACTCTTCCCAAAGGAATCTGTGCCTTCTTTGAATGAACGTGCCAAATAAGGCCGAGAAGTTTTTTTAGAAACAAACACAGTGAGGTCAGCTTTTTAAAACTGGGCTGGAATAAATTGAAAAAATATCCAATACGTTACTCGGACCGTGCTAGTTCTGTCAGTAGATACACAATGTGTTGTTTTAAAGAAAAAAGAATGAAAATATATTTTGTGGGATGAAACTAAGGGACTAACGAAACTAACTTATTTCTGTTTCTAATAAACTTTGAGGTCAGTCGTGGCAAATGTTTAATATTTTTTATATTTTCCTTTTCTCGCTCTGGTAACGAAGCAAAGCGGGGTGTTGAGTTCCGCCACTCAACAAGTAATGCCGGCGGAAACTGGGGAACGGAAGTGTCTTAATGGGAACGAACTATCCTAACACAAGTTGCCGAGGTTCTCTCTGCCTACCAAGCTATTTGTTTCGTGATTTTGGAGGAGGGTCACGTAGTAAGCATGATGATCCCGGAGAACATGTATGCGGAGACCATAGCGTTTAGCTCTCCGTTCGCTCTGACTACCCCGCTAGGGATACAACGTGATTTCATCTTATCTAAAAAATAAAGTAGCTATTATACAGTTATGACACATGGATCCATTATGAGTGTATAAGGTAATTCGGACCACAGGTTTTGTAGGTTTTATAGAAATGATTAACGTGATATACTTAGGTAGCATAACTACTGGCTTATATACGAGTATTACCGCCTTAGCTTTCCTCGATAAAGGGACTATCTAACATAATTTTTTTTTTTCAATTCGAGCCGATATTTCCTGAGATTATTGCGTTGTAACAAATTCTACACTTCAGCTTTTTAAAAATTAGTAAAGATATTAGTATACCGTTACTATTGTAGCATTAAAAAATACATTTAAGAGCGCTCGATATGTATTTTGAACCCTAGACTTACCTGGACTTTTAAATAGTCCCATTAAAACTAAAATATCGCGTAAACCAAGCATCGTCTGTCATAACAACGTCATCTGTCCCTCGCGATTAGAATCTACTACCATCAGGAACAAACCAGTTCTGACACTACAACAGTACGACGGTACCATATGACTTATTACACCAATTAATTGATTGGACAGGTTTATAGCAGGACTGAGAGAGCAATCACTCCCGCTAATGATCGCTGGACTATCCAGCTAACATTATAGCTGCTATTTCCTTAATGACCACCAGCATTATTTATAGAATACAGGTAAAACGCATATTTTCTCTCATTTACAGACGAAAAAATAGGAAATTACGGGTTTTAGTCCTAATTAGAAATTGAAGCTAATGAGCCTATAGTCAGTCACGCTGTACTTAGGATTTAACATTGAAAGTCTATTCATTTCCAAGTTTTCGCCCATGCCATGGCATTCCTCAATTATATATGAAAAATATATTTAATTCCTCAAGTTCACAAGTAAATGCCTCGTGCACTAGAGGCATGCGAGATGAGCCCGTGTTTTGTAACAGGATGCTTGCCGTGCGGTCGGCGATGTCATCTGTATTAGTTACGCGGAACGTAACGATATACGAGTATGCTGGGGTTTGGTTAGCGTCAACACCTAGCAGGCGGATAGATAAGGAATTTTAACTGACTTCAAAAAAAGAGGGTGATCAGTTTAGTTGGAAATTGGAATTGGATAATATTTGTTATTATCCATTTAAGCTTCCAAGCACGTGTGCTACGTTTTTTAAGCGTATGTTTATATGTTGGCCCATTAAATTCCAGGATTCCTAAAAACTGAAAATTATATCGATGCGATCTTTTTTGGTTTAAATTAAGTATACCAATCTTAATTAGTAAAAGGACCATTTTTCATCAAAATCGGATCAATAGTTTTAAGATATGGATAGAGGCCTACCTATACCTAGGTACTTAAAGCACCATTTCCGTTAACCTGAGTTATTTTGACCATTCATCACGCAATGTCTGGGAAAACTGGGAGGTGAATGGGAAACGGGGTGTCTTAATAATAAGTTCCCTCAGCTTACCCTGCATATTGCGGGGTAAAGCGTGAAGCTAAAACATAAGCATTCCTTTAAATTATACAACCAATCTCGAGTGCCTCGACGGTATCATAAAACATAATATACTATGAGTAATAATTTTATTTGGGTCTCGGTCACCGTTACGAAAGTCTAATAGATAGATGAGTTTAAAGAATTCGTCGTAAAATAAAGCTCGCAACAAGCCAAAGGTCGCACTTATATATTCATGAAACTTATATATTATTTGATTAAGCCACTATTATGCTGCAATTTGTAGTTGCAATGTGACTTCCGTGATCATCTATAGCCTAATATGCGTATTTTAAACTATGTTTTTCCTGCGACTTCGCCTGGTCAAATGAAAATAAATAGCAGATAAAAAGTGGTCGAAGTAAGTCTTTCCGGAGGTACGTAATAATATATGTGATCTAAATATATATATCCTTTCTTAATAAATGGGCTATCTGGAAAGGAGTATTTTCAATTCGACTAGTAGTTCCTGATATTAGTGCATTCAACCGACCAATATATTTTATAATATTATTATAATAATATTATTGGCTTTATAATATTAACTATAAGAGTATACGTACTTAATCTATATATTTATTCCATTTTGCGGGATTCCCCAAATAGGTATATAATGATACATTTGTCAGTACTTTTCGGTTCCTAGGTTCCCTCTGCCTACTTTGCTATCCTTGCTATGTGCACGATACACCGTGAGTTTAAAAACAAGAAAAATAAATAAATCTGCAATTAAGCACACATCGAGCTCAGTGACGTGCCATTGCACAGGCCTATGCCCAGCAGTTGACGAGGACAGGCTGATGATGATGATGATGATGATGATGAAGCACACATCTGTACACATATAATATTAAATTTCTAGATACACCACGAATATTCCTTCCTACCTAAATCATATCACATATAGCCTAGAGCTTACAAATCTCATCAGGTAATAATTTTGACGGTCAACTTGCCTCTAAACGCTTTAGAAATTAATTTCACGCTCGAATCCCTTGATGAAGGGAGAGACGGCTGGATGAACTTTTTCCACCCTAAAATAGATATATTTATATTAAAGAAAATAATTTTACAATATTTATTCTAATTTGTCACTCAGTTTTAAGTTATACGTATCCTGCAAATAACAGAGAATACAGAGGGCTCCTAGTGTTAAAACACTCCAATCCTCGCGCTCGCGCGATAGGCGCAGCACAGGGTTTTGAGTTATGATCAGAGAACCCACAACTGTCGCGTCTACAGCCACACGCTGGTGCCACTGCGCCACGAAGGACTTAATTATATACACATATACTTCCCAACTTAAATGGCTAGTAGAGCTCTTGGTCGTTTTCCAAAAGGCGGGAGTTCCAGTACCTTCTGTTACTTTAAAATTTTTTTGCGGCGGCGTTATTTTCCGCCATTTAGCATACAATGCCTCGAAAATTTGGCGAAGAGTGGGAAGGAAATTTATCTACCCTGCTATAACAAAAAAAAATATTTTCCTACAATTTTAGGTGATCAACCAGTCATTCATCTAGATAAATCCTCATCAGTTTACCATATTTATATATTATATATAGAAATAGATAAGGTGAGGCGGCGAAGGTTATTTCATGGGTGAAGTGGCGTCGAGCGGTGCGTCGAGACACGCCTGGGCGGGTGCGGGTCGCAAATACCAATTTATAAATATATTTATCGATTGGTTATTAGTAGAATATATATGAATTGTATTTTATTTCTTGTTTTACAGTAGATTATAATGACAATTTAATTATTTATTTAAAGACAGCTTCACAGGGTAGGCAGAGGGAACCTAGTGTTAAGACACTCCGTTCCCCATTTTCCGCCGAATTCTGGAGGCATTGTGCGTTGAGTAGTAGAACTCAACGTCGCTCTTTACCTCGACCTCGACCAGAGGGATGAATTGGAAATTGAAATTTAAATATATTATTTCAGTCGCATTTATATTTACACATTTATTTATGCCCCTGCGCCACTACTGGTATTTTATTTATATTTTAAATTCTAATAATATTATGCAAATTATTTCTTTTTAGTTTAGCCGCTTTCCTTTGCAGAGAATATATGTATGTACTTATATTGCTAATTTTATTAATATTGCTTAATTTGACACACGTGCTATAATATCATTGCATTCGTTGCTTACTCTGCGGATTGAGGCCCTCGTAGCGCAGCGGGGTAGCGTCTGACGTGTACTGTGGGTTCGATTTCCACTGATCAGTCGAATTATGATTGATTTCATTTCTATAATAATTTTGATTTCTGCGCTCTGGAAGAGAAAGCGCAGCGTTGAGTTCTGCCACTCAATATTCAGTTTAGAACACTGGGTTCCCTCAGACTTATTCTTTCTTATACAGGGAAAAATGTGAAGGTGAAAAAAGTTTTCTCAACCTGTTCCATTATTTTTTTTTGAATAACAAATCCAATCATGTTTGATCGACACAGCAAAATAATATTAAATTTACAATTTCTATATTTATATAATAAAATAGTTTTATAGCTTAGGTAAGCGTTTTTTTTTAATTAGTACAAAAAGATATGCAATTATTATATTGTCAGCAGGTACCGTACGCGGTGGCGTGACTGGCGGTAGCTGACTCAGCAGGTCGTTGACGCTGACTACTGACTACTGTTCTTGGCCTAGGCAAATGCAATCTTTTAAAAATTACAATTTTTTTTAGCTTCACGTTTTATCCCGCACATATCAGGATAGGCGAAGAGAACCTGGGAACCTAGTATTAAAGCACTCCGTTCCCATTGAGACACTTCCGTTCCGCACTTTCCGCTGAATTCTGGAGACATTGTGTGTTGAGTAGTGTGTTGAATGACAACGATGACGTAAAAATGAGTCTCAAATTTGGATGGAATTTGGAAAACGGATGACTTAAGGCTAGGCTCCCTCTGCCTTCCCTGTCCTGCCGGATACAGCGTAAAGCTGTTATATTAGGGAAAATGTTATTTTAGACTGCTACGTAAGCTTTAAGCTGCTGCTTGAAAGACAAAGTTGGGCTATGTTTTTCTCTTTCCGTATTATGTGGGGCAATACAGAAAAACTAGACTTCCTTCTACACTTTCTCATTTCAGAAGGAGCATACAAAGACGTAATACTCAGGAATTATTAGTTCGTATGGAGTTTTTTTTTGTATAAGATTATCCATTTATAGAGGAAGGTTATATTGCATCAAATTAATCGCTTCAATGTAAACCTACAGTCAAAATTATTCTCTGCACTTAGAATGAGCTTGAGGCTTGTCGTCCAACACAAGTGTGAGAGTGTAAACGCTATTACTTGTGGATTCCTCGGAAAATAAAGTGTTTTAACACTAGGTTCACTCTGCCTACCGTGCTGAAAAAAAAACTTATATTAAGGCACGTGTCATACACGACCTTAAGTTATTTCCAATCGTAAGGCCAAGCCGTAGGTAATATATAAAATTTTGAATTTATTAATTAATATAATGTATCAATAAATTCCATTTGTACTGACGCATGAACGCTATCGGTCAAGAACAATGAAAACTTGCGAGATACTTACATACGTATGCGGTGACGTCACTTACCTACTCCAGTTTTGATAATAAATTATTACGATTCATATCTTTTTATTCATTTTTTTTGTATATTTTTATACTTTGGTGTATACCCCAAAAAAAATATATTTTTGTCAACATAACCGTGGAAATGAAAATTAATGTAATATAATAATGACTTAATACGATAAATACCCTAATTCCAATATATTTTTGTTACAAATATCGAGTTTCCTTGGAATTTAAATAAATAAATCAGCTTCACGCTGTAACCCTCATACAGCAGGGTAGGCAGAGGGAACCTAGTGTCAAGGTACCCCATTCACTTTACGCCGAAGTCAAGAGGCATTGCGTGTTGAGCGGCGGAACTCAACGATGCAGCGTTAGATTTTAAAAGAATCCTAGTAAATAATAATTTATATTAAATTTAAACTACGTATTTTGAAAAATATTATCCCAACATTTTTATAAAATAATAATTTATGGAAGCAAAATATTTATAATATTTGTAAGAGAATTAACTGAAAATTTCTCAAGAACTAACTTCAAAGAATTCGTTCAAAGCTCTAAAGTTCTATAACAAAAGGTAAACTGGCTACTAAACTTAAATGTAATATATTTCAGCAACCTATTATCTAACTATACGTTACCTTGTTTACGCAAAGGGAACCTGGGGACCTAGTATTAAGATACTTCGTTCCCATTAAAACACTTGCGCTCCTCACTTTCCGTCGAATTCTGGAGGCATTGCGTTTTGAGTGGCGGAACCTAACTCCGCGCTAGTTACCGGACCGGGCAAATGAATTATATAATTATATTTTATAATCTCGAGTGAGAATTGAACCCACAAACTGCCCCTGTGTACCCTGTGCCCCAAATACCCCTGCTCCACGACTGACCTCAATTGTCCTGGTATCTCCACTATGCATGCACATTAACATAGCAGACGAGGATTAGTCTTATCATCAGAGCGAGGAAATGAATATAATTAATTTCCCCTTTCCCGAAATTCGAACCCACAGCCGTCGCGTTTACAGTCTAGTCTAGTCTAGTCTAGTCTACTCACTACTACCTCATGTTTCTGAAAACAGAAGACAAAGTTTAATAATTTCATTGTTGTTTAGAGAAATAGTTAAAATGTTGTATTACAAAATGTTCAAGTATTAATTTTATTGATATTTTATGTTTGTTTTATTTCCAATTTATTTTTCACTTGCGTTTTCAAATGGAAATAACTGGAGGATATCTGTGAGTGCAGATACTTACCTATATTAGCCTATAACGCATTCAAAAAAACAGACTGTTCAGCTTTATACAATTAAATATAATAAAAATATGTATAATTAATCACGAGGGCTTCTTCGACTTTAAACAAAGCGGTTGTGTATTCGATTCCCAATCGGGGGAATGAACAATTTTATTTTTTACTGATAACAAGACAGATTGATTGCACCACTCAACCATGTGTGTCTTGAAAAATTAGGGGAAAGTAGAGAACGGAGTGTCTTAACAAGGCTTAGTTTTCCTTAGGGTAGGCATGAAGCTGGATTTTTTTATAATTTATTACAAAATCACAAAAAAGCTATTAAATATGTATACAATTTCTAATATATTACTGGAAAAATACATATTGCACAATACTTTTAGTGCCTATTTTAATTTATGCGGTCATTGCTGACACAGTGTTTGCGAACTAGGAGTCAAATGTCAACGAGCTAGTAAGCAGATTTATATCGTTTTATATGAAATTTTATGTACATAATATAGGTAATCGATTGACAAAAAAAATATTTTTAGATATATATATATAAAATGGTACCTATTGATGCGATATTTATTTGTCTGTCTGTAAGGTATCAAAGTAGGGTAAGATATACACCGCTACGAGAGGTAGCCTGTTGAGTGCTGGAACTCATTGCGCCGCTTTGCAGGTCCAGGACGAGGAAATGAAAGTATTTTTTCATCTCAAGTGGGAATCAAGTTTTTGAACAAAATGTTCAGCCACGATCTATTAGACGCTTTTATTGCGATACTATAGCCGCATTTATATATGTACGAATCTATGTTTTAAGGAAATTGTTTTGTATAAATAAAATAATAACAGGCCGTTGTGGAGCAGAGGTACAAGGGTATGACTGTAAACACGACGGGTGTGGGTTCGATACCCACTCGGGGGTACTTATTAACATTTTAATTTCTTCGCTCTGGTACCAATAACATAATGTCTCAAAACGGAGAATCGTAACCCTAGATTCGCTCTGCTTACCCTGCTATATTCGGAGTATACAATAATACAACAAAATAATATATTTTTTTTTATAGATAATTCTTTTTCTCACTGTACACAAAGGTTCAATTTTCATACAAAAAATTGCTTAACTATTATTATTAGGGGCTTCACCATAATAAGCGTAGTAATCGTATCATTTAATGTTTTTAAGCTATAAATTTATCGCTTATTTATAAATAGAATACTTACTTGGCACAATAAAATTGATATAGGTATTATAATTATAGGTACTGACATTCATTTCGACTTTCTTGAAGATGGACTTATAATTTACTTTTATTTAATTTTATTAAATAAAAGTAAATTATAAGTATTATATTATTTAAACAAAAAATTAATTATATTATTTAAACAAAAAATTAATTATATTATTTAAACAAAAAATTAATTATATTATTTAAACAAAAAAGAATTATTTTATTTTATCTTTACGTTCTATCCCGTAGGTATATAGATGTACTATATATTAAAGTAGGCAGAGGAAACCTAGTGTTAAGATACTCCGATTCCCACGCACCGCCCAAATTATTGAACCAAAGCGTGTAGTATAAATAAAAATAAATTATTCCCGAGTGGAAATCGAACTCACAACCATCGCACTTACAGTCAATCGCTGTGAAGCTACCACCAATTATTTTTTATATATTTTTTTTACACAAAAATGCGAGAATTTCTTCTAGTTTTTGTTTTTAAAAGGTAACAAGAAGTTAAGTAAACAGTTCGTTAGCGCCAGCAAAAACTCTGTTCGTAAAATTTTGTATACCTATTTGTAAGTTTAGTTACTTTATAAAAACACTGAATAATTTTTGTAAGGCGCTTTTATGTAAGTAGGTACATATTTTTATAAAAATGTTCTAAGCTAACTGTACTCTCCGCGGTTTACGTAGGGCTGACAGGTTTAAGATAATATTATGGTATTTATTTTCTGGATTGATCTTATGACTATAAACGCGACATTTAAGGAAGCGAATCATATTCAAGGAAAATTAATTTCCTTTCTTTTCCAGAGCAAAGTGCGACGTTGAGTACTGCCACTCAATGTCTCTAAAGAAGGGCGCAAGAGAGAAGTGTCTTAACACTAGGTATCCTCAGCATCCTGTAACGTTTTTTTTTTAAATATAAGAAAAAACATGGAAAAATACAGAAAAAGAAGAATTTTATGTTGAAACCATTATTTCTCTAAAAAGGAAATATTTAACAAATTATAATTAATAAATATATAAATTATAACAGAGTACTTTTTTTACAAAAAACATATAAGCGGAAATATACTATGTCTCGAATACATTTAAAAATTTGTACGTAGCGAAATTTGAGCCCTCTTGAAAAAAGTCAAATCTCGCTACTTTAATTTTTTTATACATTTTAAGATTCTCATTTTTCTAAGTTGGAATAACATTTTAAAAGTGTTAACTTTTTTAAATATTTTCATGCTAGTGTATAGCGAACCCTGACCCAGGAGCAGCATCCCGACCGCTTCTTAGAACTGATTGAGGCGTGAATCACCACTTCAAAGAAACATTTGCTTCAACAACCCGCCGAATGCTTGAGAAAATTCATTTTTTTCCTTATAATAAATATTTTTGTGACGACCTTTCTAGAGTATAAAGGAACTTGGTTGATATATTACCTAATAGGCTTCAGGCTCAAAGCAATATAAATTTTAGAAAAGGGAGGGACGAAATTGAAGAATAAAGACTATCCCGTATACCTAATAAAGATCACATACATGATGCGAAAAAAAATACAGAAGTCAAAAAATAATCTTAAACAAATACATAATTTTAAAAACATATATTTTTTACTAAATTTATAAAAATAAAATGATTGAAATCTTAGTTGTAAGTGAGATATTCCAATCATTGCGTGGCGTTGGGTTCTGCCACTCATCAAGCAATACCTCCAGAATTAGGCGGAAAGTAGGCTCTAGGCTTCCTCTGCCTATCCTGCTATTTGCGGGATACAGCGTGAAGTTAAAAAAATGGACCCCTTAAACATACAATCATATAGCAATTCCTCTCCCTGCAACAAGACGGGTAGGTACACATTCATGCACTTTGGAAAGTTCTTAAAATGTTTTTTTACGTAATTGTCTTCTAGGATCATCGATACTATGTTCTCGAAGGTCAACCGAGATCTTCCCCTGATCGAAATAAAATATTAAATATTACTATTTATTTAATTTATACAATCTTGAGTTCATAAGAAATATAATAAAAACAATCACAAAAACTGTAATGTCATTTAAATAAACTAGATTTAGTTCACATTAATATTTTTTTAAAATCTTAATAAAAAAACTAAGAACAACATCTTTTAAGGTTTATAATACCAGGTTTAAAACGTAATAAAAAATCTCGCTGAGGACAGGATTCGAACCTGCGCGGGTAGAACCCATTGGATTTCAAGTCCAACTCCTTAACCACTCGGACACCTCAGCTGTGTATATTACTATAAATAAAATATTCATAGTAGAACTTATAAACTGATTATTATATATTTATACAAGTGTTTTGATTTGTACTATTTAAAGATTATTATATGTATTTTAATCATTTAGATTGTTTCTAGCTGTTCAATAAATAAATAGTAACGAAGTTATATTTTTATTTCCTTTCTTTTGTTTTGATTTCTTTTGACACCTTTTTTTCGTCTTTATGCATTTCTTGCATACATTGGACTATCTAACACAATGTGTTTTGTTCTTATTTGAACCTGTATTTCCAGAGATTGGAGTATTCCACTATAAAAACTATTTATCTTTATAATAAAAAATATATTTTTCATCATATGCATGATATGTCTAATTGTCTATATTAAAATATGGTAGAAGTTGATTTTCCTGCTTTTAAAACGTTTAATATAATTATATAAAGTTGTAATTCGTAAATTATATTTAAAAAGCAATGTTCTATTCTGTTTTTAGTTTAAGTCATCCCGAGCGTACCAGTTGTGCACCAATCACTTCGCTAATGTTACGAATAAAAAAAAGTATATAATGTGGCATTAAATCGACATGAATTGACACAGCTGAGGTGTCCGAGTGGTTAAGGAGTTGGACTTGAAATCCAATGGGTTCTACCCGCGCAGGTTCGAATCCTGTCCTCAGCGAGTGGCATATATCATTTTTATTCTTTATTACAAATAAAGAGATAAAATACGGCAACGAGTGCAGAGTTAAAAATCTAAGTAGTATTTTGTATAATAGAACAGAAAACAGAACTTTCAAACTATTTTTATAAATATGTATGTTTTCTTTCATTTTTTATGCTTAAGACGCAATCTAAAATTTACTTTTTTTACAATAAAATAAGCAAAAGATATGATTGAGATGGTAATATTATGACAGAATGCCAGAAGCGCCACTTATTTCTTATAAATTTAATGTTTAGTTATATAATATAATAGATACAAATTATAAGGATTATAGAAAAACAAATAGTAGAATTACTCAGAAGTTTGACATACTTATACCGTAAAATACTGCAACTTGCAACGCACGAATATTTAATTCAATTGATTTTTACAAATCTTACACAAGAAAGACTTATAAAAATCAAAAATTATTTTATTATTCAGATAGATAAAGTAGTTGACCTTAGTTTTAAAAAATAGACAAATTTGAGGTAAAAACTACAACATCCTCTAGCAACATTTTTTAAGTCGACAGTTTTTATGGGGACAAAATATTACATCTTTTTATAAAGCTGGACCTCTCCAAATGTTGAATTATTCTATATCTAATATTTTACGATAAATTGTAACGATGTTCAAGCACATCATTATTTGGACTTCTTTTGTCTGACAACGCCCTCTGCCGATCAATAGAAAAGATAAATTCTTTATACAGTTAATTAATATTAGTTTTTATAAATATATCATTCATTTTACTATGTTCTATAATTTGTATTATTTTTTTCTGTTTATGAAATCGTTCCAAGTTTAAGTCATTGCTCTAGATATTGAATGTTCAACCGTATCCCCTCGTACCCGTACAGTAACTTATATGAGTTATCCAAACAAAATAACTTTAAACAAGTTAAAAATGATTATCATTAATAAATCTACCCCAATGATCACTCACACTGATCCTTTAAAGCGATCTTGACCAAATAGTCGGTGCACCTGAATCTCTACTGCTGAAAAGCCTGCCCACTGAGCATGGTTCGTTTTGTGGATGCTACTCATGGTCGAGAACCACCACCCTAATAGCTATCGGTATTAGCCGTTCTCTGGAACAAACAAATTATTACTATTATTATTTATTTATACAATTTTAAGCAAGTATTTCAGGATAGCTGGAATGTTGTAGCATTTAACAAGAGACTTCTAATATCACTTATATATAATCTATGGTTCATATTATTCCTATAATTGCATTTTAATCTGTGAACTAGGGATGCCCGATGGTAGAAAAACATCGATATTGACATAGATGTCAACATCCGAGCTAAAGCATCGATCTTCGTTAAAAATTGAAAGAAAAACATCAACAAAAATATCGTCATCAATAAATAAAAAAACCGGACAAGCGGAAGTCGGCCTAGCTTACCGAGGATTCCATATAAAGATTGGAGGTCTCGAGCTTTTTATGAAATTCAAGCTTAGCTTAGACAGGGCTCTTTCATCTGATACTTTACTTCTCTTTTAAGGCTATAATTTTTTATTATTTATTTTTATTCTGAATTAGTAGATGCTAGCTGCCAAATGTCATAATTCTAGATCAACTGAAAGTATTTTATTAATTTTGATTCCGTTTATAGTGTAACTGAAATACTTACGTGGAATAATTCAAAAGTGGTTATAATAGTTTATTTAAATAAAGAATATTTTGAATTTGAATTTATAGACGTTTTTTGCGATATAAACGGCCATATCTCGTTTCAAGTATATGTATATATTTTTTTCAGGAAATCATGGGGCCGTAGATCTAAGTATATGGTTTGAATATAAACTCGATATCTCCAAGCGTTTTCGTGATAAAGGCTCCTCACAGACGGACGGACAACAAAGTGATCTTATAAGGGTTTCCTTTTTTCCTTAAAAGATATGGAACCCTAACTATTATAATATAACATGGCATTTTATTAAAACAAGAGTTATTATAAATTTCAAATATTAAAGCGTAAAAACACATTATATTTCCCAATATGTTTTGTCAATTGACTGTAAAAATAGAAATTTTGAAAGCACTTGTACGCAATTAAATATCGATTAAGTGTCCATGCTGAAATCAATGTTACGATGTTTTATTAAATGCCACGTCGATGTTAAAACATCGATATTTCAACTGCTAACATCGATGTTCATCAAAAATCGATGATCATCGGGAATCCCTACTGTGAAGTATGAACATTTTACGAAACGTTGTTTTTCATTATGGCAGTTGTGATTTGTGTGATGTTTTGGTTTTTTTACACAGAATAACTCTTTATAACATCCAATGTGTTAAATTACAAAGTAAATTGTTAAACGATTAAAATATTAAAATAAATGAACAATGATTATACAAGCGTAATGTGTGCAAAAATGACTTCTGAAATTAAAAGTGGTAGAATATAACATCTGATGGTAGAACGAGAAAATAATTGCTTAAAGATGCCGTGCGAGAGTTGTGCGGTTCAGTTTAGTGTGTTTAAGAGGAAACGGGCTTGTTCTGAATGCGAGAGGTACTATTGCAGCGGGTGCCTTCGTCGAGGAGGAGGCACTATGTGTGTTCCTTGCAGGGTCCTCTCGACTAGACCTTTGGTCAGACAAACAATAAGCCACTTGAAAGTCCGTGACCTCCAATGTTTCTTACAACGCCAGAACATCTCCACCAGAGGTTGTGTTGGTAAGTATCCTATAAAACAAGCAAAATCTCTGATTAAATTGAAAATAAGTTCTAGAACTATCTTTGAATGAATAAGCAGTTTTATTTCAATGCATGCATACTGATTACATATGTTGTTTTTCTAATTAATATGAATGTCATAGATTTTGTTTAAGTATTGATTAGTTTCCAATTATTCTAATTTTATGACAAAACCATGCATAAAACTTATTATTACTATTTTATAGTGTTGTAACATAAATGAAATTAAATATATCATTATTGTTTAGTAAATGTTAATAACTTTTACTAATTTTTATTAGCTTTTTTAAAATTATTTTATCACTCTGTAAAGGGGCATAAGAAGTGCTTTAATAATACTACAAAACATTAGAAGCTATGTGGAAGACACTCTGTCTTAACAATAGGTTAAAGGTTCCGTCTGCCTATACTGTCTTATGTGAAATAAAATGTAATGTTAAGAAAAATATTTTACAAAGTTCATAAGATATTTCATCACAAACATTAACATAAAATTTTGAAATTATATAACACATATTTTATGTATTACAAATATAAAAAAAGATAAGGATATTCTATTTTTGTAATTTAATTTACCTTACTCTAATGAATAATTAAAATTAAAAGGAATTACATTAATTAAAACAAAATTATGCTCAATAAAACACACTTAGCATTTTGCTTAGCTGTCATATTAAAATATTTTTTCTATTATTTAAGTAAAGGTATAAAAATATAAACATAAAAGTCTTCTGTAACTGACAGACAAAGCCACTAGACTTAGAATGTTGTAATATAATATGTGGAAAATTAGGAAATGTCAGGGAGCACTAATGGACATTTTCTCTAAATTCCTATGAGAATGGAAAGAGTGGAATTTGCTAGTTCACATCATAAAGTCCATACAAACAAAGTTGCAACAAATAGAACTAATAATAAATTTGAGGCTAAGTAGTACAATAAAATTGCATGCACCTTTGTGCATGCAATAGTATACACAATAGTGGTGGATTTTTTTCTCACTTGGATGATAAAAAAATTACCTATACCTAAATACTTTAGTAAAGCTTGTCAAAGCAAAGCGCGGGATTGAGTTCTGCCACTCAACATGCAATGTTTCAAAAATAGATCCAGAAGCAAAGGGCAAAGTGCCTTAACACTAGATTCCCTCTGCCTATGGAATAGCATAAAAAAACAGCTCCACACTGCACTAAATATTTTTTTATATCTTTTATGATAATGTATATAATAATTGAATCACTCATTATTATCATTGATTGAATATAAAATTAAATTGACTCATAATCTAAAAATCCCCTTATTTATCTTTAAAAAGAAGTAATTAAAACAGATAAGACAATAATAAAGGCTTAAATCTAGTACAATATATTATGTAATATTGTATTAGACTTAAGACAGTGCTCAAAAGTACTCCTGAGTGCTGATAGTTGTGACTTCCAACTCCACTTGTTGGATGATTATATTTCAGTTATGTTTATTCCCACATTCTGATTGCCTTGAAAGATGGTTTTGGAATCCAAAACATTAAAATAATCTTCTACTGAAATTAAATTACCTTTACAATCTAGATACAAGTAATTATGTGTTTACAAATAATATTCCAAAAGATTCTAATATGAACAATTTTTTTTTTCAGAAAAAGAAGAACTAGTTACATTATGTGTTTCACATGTAAATAGTACATCGTACAGACGGCGCGGTTCACGCGCCGGCGCCAGCCCCTTCAGCTCGCTCAAGGGATTCACCAATAATATTAATGATTTTATCAATTCTGCCTTTGATCTACGTAACCCTGCTCATCCCACACCACCTAATAATAGAAGTAAGTAGTAACTGTTTTTAAAATTTGTTATATAGATGTTTTGATGTAACAATAATCTACTATACTGAGAAATCCACAACCTGTCGCGCTTACAGTCACACTTTGTGTCTGTGCACCACAAGTGTCAACCTGTAACATAATATTCTGCATGCAAATTGAAACAGTAGTTTAGTTCATAATCCTTATTCAAAAATGTTCATTGAATTATTGTCATGATAATAGTTAGTATTCTTGAACTCAGTTTTTTATCTGTCTATATCATATCAGCAAAGTTGCTTTTTGAGCCCTTATACAGTAACTTATAGAACTAACAATACTGACAATTCCAAAAAGTGATTCTAAAACCCTTTATATATAATATATATTTTTTTATTATTTCAGGTAATTGTTTCAACTCATCTCATGCTCATTCGCCTACCAACGGACCTGCGCCAGATATAAATAACATTCCTGACAGACGATTTACTCCTACACCAGGTAGATAATACCATAATAAAAGTTGAACATAATATAAATCTAAAAAAAAATTAATAAACCTAATATCAAAACATTGTTTTTTGGTAGAAAATGCATAGTGATATCACTTTCTTGTATTTCTGGATAAGTATACTAAATATTTCGTAGTATATTCCAAAAGTTCAACTTCAGATTGTTACTTCATTCAAACAACTGAATTGAGTAGTATCAAGAATAGCCAAATAGTTAATGTTTTTTTTATGAATTTTTTTGTATGTATAACGTTTTTGGTTCTTTGTTCCTATATTTTATTTGTTTATGTCACAATTACTAGGTGGAGAACGCGATATCAGAGTGTCAGCAACAGAAAACACAGCTCAAGCACAGAGCCGTGAGAGCAGCGAGGGTAACGGGGACAGTGTACATGTTGACACTACTGATTGCTTCGAGATTGAGGATCTGGATGACACTGGCTGGGAGTTTATCACGAGACCTGCTGATCCTTTGCCCAATGGTCAGTGGAAATTATGGGTCTCTTTTTGTATATATTTTTCTCTACACATTTTTCTATTAGATAAATATAATGATTCCCTCAAACTGAAAATGATACTTGGATCATTGAAGATGGTGGCTTATAGAAATATAATATATTAATTTGTACAATTACATCTCACTATGTTTAATCTATATTAATATTTCTATAGATTCAGATGTACTCCTACGCGCAGCTGAACGCCGTCTAAGCCCTGGCGCTACGCCTCAACGCGCTGCATCAGAACTAGAGCTTCGTAGTGCGTCCCGTGCCACAGCGGCCACGGCTGACACAGCTGACACCGCTGACACTGCGGACACTACAAGCTTGCAAGACGAGCCCCTCATGCACGCGTCTGCCCCATCGTCGCCTACCGCCCCCAGCAATACGACGGGGGCACGCTCACGTTAGTATACAATGTATATATTTTTTATGTCCATATGTAACCTCGATCCCATTCGAGACATGTATTGATTGAAGGGAGCACTGCCGATATAACAATATAACATAGACCGAGAATCAAATTACTGCCACAATGACTGCCTCTATTGATAATTTTGCTAACACATACTTATGTTACAATAGGCCTATTATCCTTTTGGAGACTCTGTATACCCTTCATATATTTTTTAAATTTACAGGTGCCCTAGCTCTAGACCCGGACGCCAGCGTATCCCTCCAGCAGCTCCGTCGTCTCTCCGAACTAGAGCGTCTCAGTGTAAAGCAGCTGAAGGAACTGCTCGCCCGCAACAGAGTGGAGTACCGCGGCTGCTTGGAAAGGGCCGACCTTCTGGAGCGAGCGAGAGCTCTCTGGAGGGATCACGAGAAGTATAGAGATGGTGGGTGACTTTGTGTATTAAGTATTTTTTTAAGAATGTACTGTTTTTTTGGAGGTTCCACACCAAGTATGAAGATGATTTACAATACTGTTAATGAGTCGTGGCCGCCCTGAAGATAAATATAAATAATTTTTAGGATCTTTTTGAAGAAATGTTCAGAAAACATTTGTTGATCCTGTATGTGGTATATAGGTGAAATAGTGATTTTTACTCTATATTTTGCTACAGAATGGCCCTGTTGAGGAAATAATATAAAGATAGTTCATAGCGTATGTACCATAAAGAAGAACTCTTCTTTCCGTCTAGTTTTCTTTTACACTACACACTACATATGATCGTCACCTTTTGTGAGGTAATATAATTATTTATTTTCAATATTAATACTACGCCAAGTATAGGTGACTTTCAGAGATGTTATGACGGGCTAACTATAAGTTATATAACATTGATATTGGAGAGTGACTGTTAAGTATTTACTGGCTCTTCAGAGCAGACTGCTTTGCAAGCCAGTACCTTTATTTGTATAAATAATATTTTAATATTTAAATTGATTATTCCATTATCACATTTCAGAGATAGACAATCTGCCTTTTGAGGAAAGCTGTAAAATCTGCATGGCGGCGCCCCTCGAGTGCGTCCTCCTGGAGTGCGGGCATATCGCAGCCTGCACCGCCTGCTCCAAGCAACTGGCCGAGTGTCCGATTTGCAGGCAGTATGTTGTGCGGGCTGTACGTTTCTTTAGATCTTAGGTCTATTATGGTTTACCTGTTCCCGATTTTTTTTCCACTATTTGCCGATTTTTTTTATTCCATTTTCCCGTTTTATTTCCAATTTCCCTAATTTTACTTCCCAGCCCGCGACTTTATTTGCCTTTATTTTTTGTATGATGTCTACATGTGCAATGAGACTATGGTAAAATATATTTATTGTAATTGAATATAGGAATACATTTATTGCTAAAACTCATAATATTGATGTCATGTAGTCTAAGTAAATTTTCACACCCTCAAAATCAAAGTGACTCAACTCAATAATTTGTTTCGTTCGAGAAATCATCACAAATTTTTACAAAAATCGCTTCTTTATGGCCAGTTTCAAGTAATTCAGAATTAATAGATATTTTGAGTTCAGTTTATTTTTTTTCTTAGATCACACATGCTACTTTAATAATTGATGTTATGGGAGTAACAATATTCTCTAGTATAATATTTTAATTTAAATATCGTTTGTTTCTTAGTAATGTATTAATTAATTTACATAATTCATTGAATATATTTGTTTTTTTACACAAATGCTATGATTTAGCATAGTTTTTAATCTTATTTCTTCCAATTTACTATGAAACAATAACAACTTATATAATTAAAAAGTAATATTTATTCGAGTGATAAAAATTTTAGTCATTCCATTTCTTAGTTCGTTCGTTTTTAAAAATACTTGTAATTAAAATCAAAATTTATTCATAAAAAAAGGATTCACGATCAGTCCGAAGACGACCTACTATGAAAAAAGTGGAAAAGAAAATAAGTGTCATTTTCAGTTATTTGTTGAGAATAATGATATTGTTAAAGTCTATAGGAAATTAAAAAATATATAAGTAATTTAATATTTTGATCATTGAATTTACATCTCATGCAAAAGCACATTATATTCCATATAGGAGACATTTCCAATGGGGAATGAGTTCCTAAAAAGCCACTGTAGTGTACTCTCCACTCATCTGTTCATAGTCCTTACACTGATCGCTGATATATATATATATATATATATATATATATATATATATATATATAT